>WOFM01000101.1:0-73667 GCA_011428145.1 Ericerus pela | reverse complement strand
TACAGTCTCTTAGTGCTACAAAATTGTCCAACATGTAGACTAGCAGACATCCCACGACCGTTGGAACGAATGCCAGTACGCTATATGTTTGCTGGAAATAAACGAGTACCATACATGACGCTTGAACAGATCACTGGTATTCTACCACATGTATCGGTAATCCATTTATTAGTAACAACAGGTCCATATGCAAGATATGGCGATACACCTACCACAGTATTTCTGGACCAGAGGATGAGATATTCAGTTATTGGACAGGATTACTACGATTATTTTGACCCAGCTATAACCACAGTACCCGAGTATACATTCAACGTTCCATACGCCATGTTCAAAAACCATACAGTGAACAAGAAAATAAATATAATACTACAACCAGAGCACAACAATGCCTTATACTTCGACTTAAATGTATATGCCGCATCCCAAGGACTATTTAATCGTAAACATATCATCCTAGGAATGGATTTTATCGAAAGATATGTGTGGGCGGCGAAGGTTGACGAGCATATACGTAAGCCACGAGTCACAAGAAAAATGATTGCAGGCAACTTAAGGACAGGGCAAATTGCCTTTGCCGACAATCAACCCAACATATCCCTAGATAAGTGGGAATCATTGGCATACAGGCGCGACCAAATTAACCTTTAAACTTTTTAATGACGACAAATTTTTTTTTTTTGTAAACAAGGAACTTATATCTTATTAAACTTGAAGACAATCGTATTCCTTTTTTTGTATTATTATGTAATTTTGATTATTACGAAGATTTGTTCGAAGTCGTTATGTTTTATTTTTTATATTATATTTTTGTATAATATGTATATGTTTCGTCTCCGTCATTTCCTTTCCTTTCAGATGAAGACACACTTTTTCCTTGCAGACAAATCAAATTTACTTGAAGACATAATTTTTATTTCCAGGTAAATCTCTATACTCCAAAATTTACCATACATTTTCCGGTCCAGTTGGACAGTCAAAGTGTGGGGGGGGGTATGAGAAGTCCGAGATCTGGACCTCAAAATAAAAATTATTTTCGACAAACATAAGACAGAATAATGACGTCACAAGTTCAGACAAATTTTTAAGAGACAAAATTCGAATTCGGATATTATATTATCCGAATTCGAACTCGTATTCAGATGAAGACATGAAGACAGAAATAAAAACTGATTCTCTTTCAGGCAATTATAACGCATTTTATTTCAGCGACAACTTTTCCAAACTCAGACAATTTCAGACAATAATTTGGTTCGATCCGACAGACTGGCGCCATGAAATATATAGTAAATGAAGACGAATCGAATGGAAGTAAAAACCCATCGCCGAACATGAATGCAGCCAACCTTTTTTATCTTTGCTCGCTCCACGCTTTGCTTGCGGTTTGCAGTCATTTAATATATTTTATTATATTGTGCTTTATCAGTCATCCACGTGCGCTTTTTGCCTATTGTATGTCGACGTATATTAATTTTAAATATCTGTAATTTCATTGGCTGTAGACATTTTGGTAATTCCTCTCGCTTATATTATCGACATCGCATGTTTGAAGGCAATTAGCAGACAATAAGTGGGGAAATTTCCTTGACAAGAAGAACTGATTTGTGAAGACGAATTCTAAATTTTAAATTACTCTCGATTTTGCACTGGCGATACCCGGTACTAGGTTCGTCTTTGCAAATGAGTCCTTCTTGTGTAGGCGGATGACAGCTAAGTCCAAATCACAAGTCGTAAGTCTAAGTCCTCACGTTAGGCAACGATATAAGTGTACCATCCACGGATGTAGATTATGATTCAACCGGGTCTACCTTGAAGACAACTCGGATAGTAGTTTGTGTTCCAGATAGGTTCAGTTGAAGACAAAGGCTAATTAGGGATGTTCGTTCGTCATGAAGGATCAGTAGTGACGACACGCAAGGCATTCTTAGTTTTGCCAGTTGACATATCGCACTTCAAGGCGATCTTTTGAAAATACCTACGAGGTAAAGTAACCGTCAACAATACGATCAGATGGAGTTCCCGGCATCTGCTAGGAGGGAAATTTGATGTGTTGAAGACAAATTTCAGACAAGCTTGGTTCAAGATGACTGCCTTGCTCTGTCAAATAAAGGCCGTGTAGAGCCTTCTTTCGCGCATAGTGGATTTGACTCCATCTATGTTAGTATTTCTTTCACCTCACCCTCACTCATAACCAAAAGCTCCGAGACCTAAAGTTTCAAATTAGGAGTCTTTTACACAACCAAAATCATCACTCATGAAGACACACAATTAGGTGAAGACACAACAACTTTCTGATGATTTCTCCTACT
Organism: Ericerus pela; assembly: GCA_011428145.1. Lineage (NCBI taxonomy): Eukaryota > Metazoa > Arthropoda > Insecta > Hemiptera > Coccidae > Ericerus > Ericerus pela. Next base: position 71,358 of record WOFM01000101.1, on the reverse strand, counting down.
TGTTGTCTGCAATAGCTTTTTTTTATCTTTTTATTTTTTCCGCTACATATTATGCTTTGTTCCGCTTTGTTGACACTATAGTTCCTTTGTAATTATAGTCTTTGACAAAATAATTCTGCTGTTCGTTTTTGTAGGTTTCGAACCTTGTATGGATCGAAACTTTGTTAGGCTCTTCTTTCCACACAACTTAGCTTATTGCTGATTCGTCATATTAATTTGCTGAGGTATGAAGACAAAAGTAAGCTGCGTTTTGCCGTGTCTGATGAAGCCTAATTCACGTCAAGAAGAATTCAGCCGTAGGACATAGTCATAGTCAAAAAATAAAATGTCTTGAAGACACACATCAAGACCCCCCGAATCAGTGTTTCGGCGGTATGATGTCCTAACTCTAGGACATTATGACGTCATTAGCATTTAAATACCACTATACATTAAAGGTTGACTTTATGACACGTATGAGAATCGATTTCATTTGCCTCACATATTATTGGCGACTGTGGCAGGGATCGATCTCGGACGCCTCAGTAGGTACGGGTATACAAATATACGTATAATATTATGTACCTACTACCTACCTACCTACCTATACGAACGTTCAGTTCTTGTTAGCACGTGCGGTGCGGATTGCAATTTTCGGCCGATAGTCGCCAGATACGAACACGAACATTAGCATTAGCATTAGCATTAGCATTAGCATTAGCATTAGCATTAGCACACGGACACCCGACCTGACGCCGAACGAAGACCACACTTACGGATATTTGATTTTGGTACGGATCGGCCGGATGGTACTTCCGCCGAGTGCCGTTTCGTTCTCAGTTTCGAGGTTTAATCATTTAATGGCTTCGGTTGTGATAGATTACTTGGGGTAGGGTACGTGCGTTTTTGTTTTTGTTTAAGAAGTGAAATCTTTTTGCTTAAGCGTTCGTGTGCTTCTCCAATCTCTAAGCCAGCGTTTTTCTACCGCAATGCGCTGCGCCAGTTTTGCCTCTTTCTTTCCCTACGAAAAACGAACGGCGACGGAGGTGGCGAAGCGCGAAATCGCACGAGAAACTGACGATCGAGAGATTGGGTTGGGAGCAAAGAGTGATGATTAGGTAGGGGGAAAGAAGGGGAGAGGGAATTTTATTCGGGCGAGTAAATTTTTCTAGACGCAATATCAAACGTGTCGTATTGCAAATTCAAAATAGCCGTAGTATGTGCGTTAGTTTTGCGTGCGTGTGTGTGTGTGTGCGCGCGCGCGTCTGTATGTTCGTGTCCCTACGTATAAGTGAGCGAATTTAGATACGAGTTTGTAAACAGTTCTCTTTAAAATACGAAAACGTTGGAATTTTTTTTTATTTTTTTTACGACACACCAAAAAGAAAAAGAAAGAAGAAATTTCAAGAAATAAATTTAGAATGCGGTGGCGTTCATACAACTTCGTCGTTGTGGGCCAATTTGCGCAATTATCACCATCTCCAAATTTGTTTACAATTTTTTGTTTCTTTCTGTTTCTTTTCTTTACGATTCGATGGGCCTGACGTCAGTGAGTAGTGAGTGACACACTCCTCCTCTGGTTTATTTTCGACGAACGAATCACACTCTACAGGTGACGAAGAGGCTCTGCTGTAGTATAGGCCTACGATAATTTGGTTCTATACTACTGGCGTAGGTACTTGGGGGTAGGAGGTGCGCGTATAATATTGGTTACACACCACGTCGCATTATTATTGTCTGCTTGCGTAGTGTGGCTGCAGTGCCTTACACACTGCGTATCCACCTATTGGATTGCCTGAAAATGGAGGGGGAGAGGTCGGTAGGGCTACCGACGTCTACGTATGTCTCGGATTCGGATCCCAAGCGAATCGCCGAACGGCGAATATAATACGACCGACGACCGACCACCACCACCGACCAAATGCTGGCTGCGTTGGTGTTCATCGAGCCAAGGCGGTAGTCGTAGGTGAATACCGAAATTCGTTTGCAGATGGTCGCAGGTGGCAGGTGGCAGGAATTTGCTGGCTAAGGTAGCCTACCCAGCGACTTTGCCAACCAAACGGACAGATTTATAAAAATAGTCGACGAATCGACGATGACCCCGTGGGCAGTGTTGGAGACCACGGTCGCACCTTCTTTTTCTGCCCCTTTTCCAACCTCTCTGCATGGACCAGGGCTTAACCAAGTCAGCCTACTTTGGCGCCAGACTGTGCCACGACGCAACGTCGGATCACGACCCAACAAGGTGTGAAGGTGAAAAGTAGAAATTGAAAACTAAGCCAGCCATCGATTTATTATTAGATTTTATTTCGCTCAACTCGTTAATTATTTTATTATTACTTTTTCGTTTCCCGCCGACCATATCGGCGGAGGCGCGCACCCCCCAAACACCCCGAGTACGAAGACCACCGTTTGGCAAGCCCTCCTCTTGAGATCTCCGTCTCCACCCAATTCGCACGTTGGTCGTGTGCTATTAGTGATGGGTAGTTCGTTCACGAGTTAGTTCTTTTGAACGAATTCTAGAAGTGAACTAATCGATCATTTAGTTCACTTATAAATGAACTAGTTAATTAGTTCTTTTTTTTTTTTTTTGGTAGTTCTTAGTTCTTATCAGTTTTTTCTATTCGATCCGTTTATCGAACTGAAGTTGAAGTAAGTAGCAGTCGATGAGTGAGTCAAACAATTAACCAATAGTTCTAGCACGAATTTATGAATACGAGTCGATCATAATATCATGTTATAAATCCGTTGATTTAAATGATATGAGCCAATCATGAATCAGCTGATTGAAGTGATCGAGTTGAAAAATTTACCGAACTACTGAACTAATTGAACTAGTTCACTCTGGTGCAGACTCAATGAACTAAATCCGCAAAATGAACTAAAATTCCCAACTCTATTTGCTATCTTTCACACTTTATAAGCGGACGCCACACTAGGGTGTAAATATTTTTGGCTCTCGTGTTACGGAAGGGGGTAGGAGATGAGCTGAAAATTATCAAATTTTTCCTCGAGTGAAAGTACACAGAATTGTTTTTCGATTCTTCGTAAAAGCGTAATATGTTTTCGTAATTTGTCCAGAGAGGATTCCCTAAAATTTGTAAAAATTATTTCTCATACCGCCATTTCGATTTGCCTGTGTTTACAAGGACTTACATGGGCTCTACTGAAAACGACCCACTGTTTAGTTTTCATATATTTCCCTTAAACAACGGCCCCGTTTAAACTGTCTCACACGATTGGTAAAATACTTGGGCGGATTTTGTGGGGGTTAAAGGGTATAATGTACCCCCGTGAATGCGCCTTGTCCCCCTGTTAGAATTTCGAAAACAAAGTCTCTGATTTTCCTTTTTCATTCTCGTCGGAAATCTATGCGCAGCTTGTTCCGTAAAGAATTGATATAATTAAACAAACATTACAGACCTGATCACCTGAACATCCAACAGTAGGTTTGTTTTGTTTTCCAAACGCAATGACTCTTGATGTGACACCGAGGGAAGATATTTCGCTACATTTGAATTGTTTTCTCTCTTCAAACTTCGATTGGTGCATTCATCTTTCAAGAGTTATTTGAATTAAATTTCGAGTAGATTGAGCGAAAAAATTTTATTTGCCCTCTGCAGAAATTCAATCAAACCAAAACATCGCAATCGGGTCAAAAAAAGTTTTTTATATAATACATGACGAGATAGGCAATGATTACCTGGTATTTTGGGAGTGAAAATTAGCTGTATCACTGATGAATATAATCTCGATACAGAGTGAACGCACCTCAATGTAAAAATGTGAAGCATCTTTTTACACGGAAGCACATTCAGTTTACATCAAGATTGAGGTTACATTTTCTAAATGAAACGTTAAATCTGCCACAGTAAGGAGGTTGATATTTTATTCAGTTTTTTATAATTTTTAAAGCAGACTCATCATTATGATAAAATTTTAACGTTTTGTTGCTTTCTGATCATTAATTATATAAAATATCTTACAACTTGGAAATTGCTCACTTGCTGCGCTCATTCTGCAAACTGCCTCGCATGTAATCATTCACTTTTGAATCTTAATGTGTAATTAAATGTGAAAATAAAGCTGACAAATTTGTCATCTTACGCACGCAGTTTATCTTACCAACGCCATTCTACCTTCCTACCTCATATTTTTTTGTTAATTTTATCAAAATTTTTTTGAAATGTTTGAAGCTAAAATTACATTACGTAGGACGAACACTCTTTTGGCACACACGGGTTACTAGCTCACCACTACTAATCTAATTTTCATACTGAGCAAGGCTCACACACATACGAGGTTGATTAGTAGTTGTACGCATGCACTCACCACATCGTCCTACAAGTGATAATCCCAATTGTGTGAACAAAGTTCAGTTATGGCAAACAGCCGATTGAGAAGGTTGCAGCTTTTTAAAACTCCCTCTCATTCATCAGCCAGTAGCCAATCAAGAAGGTTGTAGCTCTGCTCCCTCTAAGTCAGAACCATCTTTTTCAAGACATCCATCGAGGGTAAACTCAATCTGGCAGAACTTGGATGCAAGTCTTTGAGTTCTCATCTTCCCTGGTGGCATTTCCTCTGCAGAAATGGATCAATGGCATACCAACCAGCAGACCATCGACTATCTCAGCCCTCCTCTTTTCTCTGTTTCGCATCCTCAACAATACCGGAGAGTGGGAGATTATCAAGGGTTGAGGTCACTGGTGTACCTTCCAGTATGTCCGCACCTCAAATATCCCGGCATCCTCTACGCCACTTGGGGGAATCCCAAGACAGCTGCCCCAGCAAGATGAAGGCCTATACCATACCCTGCTCAATTTATAGCCTGTTCTTCAATGGCAATCAATGTCCATCATGACCGGCACACCAAATATCTTTGTGGGAGCCCAAGCCCCTCCTTGCACATTGACTGCACTGCCTCAGTTCAATGCGAGGAATGTGCGGCAGAGGCTGCAACAGACTGAGAACCCTGCACGAGCTAATGGAAGTGTTACAAAGCACCAGATGTTTTTAGCTATCTTGGGTCTGCTCTAACCATTGGTTGCTAACGTAGTCTCCGACTTACTGTACAGCACCAATCCATCTCAGCAGATGTGGAGTAACCTCTGTTAGTTGTTTCTTGAGGAGTTTTCACCCTCGAACAACATGTGGGTATGGAAACTCCTGGAACAGATGGTCTGTGAGCCCGGAGAGAAACCAAGCACGTATCAGCGCAGACTGATCCAACTCAACGATGGTCATGTTGACGATATCATCATTCTAGATCTGCTTTATTGCAGCTTACCCTCAGTCATCCGTCAACCTTTGTCAATGCAGCACCCAGTAAGCTCGCAATTGGCTACTATTGCTGCTGACAAAGCAATCATGCTTGAGCAGCCCTTTACATCGCAGTCTACAGACACTGCCATTGTAGAGCCAAGTACCATTGCTGCTCTTACAGCTCCACAAACTAGAGCTTCTTCTATCTCTGGCACTCCTTACACAAGTTGAGAGCCACTGCATTCAGGGTAATCCTGCTCTTGTACCAAGCCTCGATAGTCCCTGTGTCCAGCTGAGTCTTGGTGGAACAGTCTTCAATGACTTACACGGACCTTGTTGCCCCTCATTGGCACTGTTCAATCTCCACCTACCTTCTCATGCTTCACATGACACAACTAGGGTAGGCTATACTATATTGCTCTATCCTTTATTCAGTACACGTACCTGGTTACAGTGTTGACTAATGATTTGCAATGAGCCACTATCCTCAGACTATCTCACTTGACATAGCAGTTGAAGCCTATACCACCTCTTCCAGAGTTGAACCCTCTGAGTTCCACTCTTCCTTCACCAGTGTTGAACCCACAAGGTTCTACTCCCTTAGCATCGAGTCAACAAAACTCCGCTCTCTCTCCTTCAGTCGAGATGTGGCTTGATCAACCCTTGCTCAGACAACAATGACATCAATCTACAATGAGCAATCATCACTCTCCAAACACCAATGATCAGGAGATGCTTCCAGCTTAAAACCTGTGAGAACCTGCAAATTGCCGCACTCGCATCTTATATACGTTTATCATCATCTGTTTCCCCTGGAAACATACTGGGGGAGAGTAGTGTGGCAACTTCCTACCAGTGGTGATGGTGTACTTGTACACTCGCTGGTAGGTTGTGTGGCCTGTCCCTACATTACATAGGGCAAACACTCTTTTGGCACACATGGGTTAGTAGCTCACCATTACTAATCTGATTTTTATACTGAGCAAGGCTCACACATATACAAGGCTGATTAGTAGTTGTACGCATGCGCTCACCGCAGCGTCCTACAATATATATTAAAAATGGACGTAATGAAGTAGATTTAAACAAAAAAAAAGAAAAGAAAAATAAAAAAGTGATATTACTTTATTACTTTATTACTTTATTTTTAATATAAAATATGCCTAAAACCAAAATAAATGCAATTTACCCCCATTTAAAACACAATTTGACTTAAAAATGCTATTCCACCCATGTATTTATGTGGTACTTACGCCCAATTCAAAGATGGCGGCAGTTGACTTCACTTTTCGCGCTCAGTTTGGTATCTAAAATAGTATAAACGTCTCTGGATGCACCATAATAATAGGAATCAAACAATACTTATTTGAAGTTATTGTTTCGTGCACAAAAGAAATAGGTGCTTAATTTTCTAGACGAAAATTTTACCGAGGCAAACTACAAAAATCTGTTTTTTATGATAAGAAGAAAGATGATGTGTTTAGATATCTAGTAAGCTTTATATATGGTAGATGAAAATGCGATCGGTTTTAGATAATTATTCAGTACTGACCTATGATTAATCTCATGCAAACTTGAATTAATCATCTCATCCACTTCGCCAACTTACCCTCCTTTCCCTTACGTATGTTTTTCCATGAATTTCTAGACAATTACCCGAACAAATTTGTTGAAATTTTTTAAAAATTTTAGAGGGTAATCCCATTACGGTCTATTATTATTTGTTTTAGAATCGACGTGATAGTTTCCGAGTTATCTTTAAAAACACTTTGTTTTGAAGTAAAAACTCGAATTCGCCCATGCGAAACTGACCGCCTCAAGAACGCACCGGTGTGCCGAGACCTTTGAATTAGTACATTCTTTATTACGATGAAACTTTTTTTTTTCATTATGATTAAGGTTTTACTCTTTTCGCAAGAATTCTCGAAAAAAATAAATGGATAAAATAAATAAAATACAGGCGAGTAAAAATTCATCGAGCTTTGTTTTTAATTTTGTTTTTGCAATTATATTAGGTAAGTACCTATACATATTTTTCTTAAAATTTAATAAAAAAAATATTTTGGAATTGAAAGACCAATATGGGTTTCAATTAATGTATTTTCCCAATACTTAATTTGATTTTCACTGTGCGGAAAATTTTAGGCGAATCTGCAGCTCGCAGCTCTTATGGACGAGTCGTCACTGGTACAGACATTGAATATATTATATTCTCACAAATCAGCTTAGTGGTTCACGCGTAAAAATGATTTTACAAAATCTTAAATTACTGCTAAAAAGAGAAGATAAATTCCAGATGAAATAAAGAAGCTAGGCCGAAAGCACGCTTGCTGTCATTTTATTTGCCAAAACAATCATTCATTAACTTGCACACGTATTTTATAATTTCACAATACAATAATTATTCATTATGAGTTGGCTGAAAACTTCATTTCAAACTTAATTTTTCCCAGAATTCAGCCAAATACTTTTAATTTTCTATTTTGTTGTTACGTTTATTTTTATTTTTTTTTTTCAAAAAAATCTATATTTTCTAGCTTGCCCTAATTTTTTTTTTTTTTTTTTTTTTTTTTAATAAATAAGGAAAATGGCATTTTTGTATGTATTTTAGGTAACGCAGTTGTAACATACACCTCGAACTGACTACCAGCACTTAGCGTTTAAACCGGGAAATGCTTATCATACCGGACTATTTAATTAATTAATTTTTTGAGAAAAGTTTCTTTGGGAAAGACTGCAATTTGGGAATGCATATACTTTGGGAATATCCAAGTGGTGGAGATGAAAAGTTTCAGAAAAAAATCGTCGGGAGAAATAAATTTGGAAAACGAGATACCAATGAATTTATTTATACCTGTTTACTGCGCCTTGTCTGTCTGTCAACACTAAGGATTTAACTCAATAAATTCGTTTTTATCGAGGGGACTTAACTCAACTCAGAGAGCAAAAAAAGGTAGCCGGGATTTAACTCGAGTCTCGAGGTAATATTGGTAACTTTGACTAATATACAGTGACGTCCGGAAAGAATTTTTTAAGGAAACTGAATGTGTTCAAATTTGCCGACAAAAAAAGAAAAAAGAAAAAAAAAGCTTGTAGCCAATTTGCAGGTTGAATTAATAACCTCTTGCTTTTGAAGTTTATCAAAAATACTAGAATCTGCCGATTGCTCTCAAAATTTTCCAGTTTGCCGAGTGATCGTTTTGTCTGATCTCCCTCACCACCCCCAGTTGGAGTAACCCCGACTATATGTATATTACTATGTATGGACTCTTCGAACAAATAGGAGATAGAGTAATGTGCTACGAACCAATCAAAGTATTGTATGCACCCTTCGCACTCCAGACATTCCTTTCCCCGCACTTAAGGTGTTTCTTTCACTTTTTCATTAATTTACAATTTAAGCAGTTCGTGTTTGGTAGCAAATAGTCAAAGTTTAGTAAAATACAGACGTACTGACTTTTGACAGAAATCTCCGGGATCTCAACTCGTCAGCAGCCTAAAAGACATACAATTTTTTATTAAGTAAAAAAAACCTTACCTTCACCTTCACCTTCACCTTCACCTTTACCTTACCTGTCGCGTCTTACAATTAATGACGAAGACTAGTTTTGTTTGTCTCGGGTCTTGGTCAACTCAACGATGGAGAAAAAAACGAGAACGAATGGTTACCTTTTAATATTACATTTAGTGGCAACACTGAAAGATTTTCAGCGCGTTTATACCGCGCGTTAGAATCGCAACACCCTTCTAACCGCACCTTGGGGACAACTGCGGCGTGGCGTATGTTTTTAACGAGGCGGCTATAAAACGGCTACCGTAATCGGCGTTTGGTCACGGCGCGACGGTGGCAGCAGCGGCGGCAATGCAACGCAGAGAGTCCGTGACGAAGCGACAATCACTTTTTTTTTTTTTCAAATTGAACGCGCAGGTCCAATGGAGGGGAAAGAAGAGAAAAAGAGAAAAAATCAGACGGTATCAGTTAGTCAGTTTGACGGTTGTGTCGCACTTGGTTCTCCTTCTCAGTTCTCGGTTTCTTTCAGTTTCATTTCAGTTTTCAGTCGGGAATCAAACGTCGACTTGGTGGCATGTTGTGACGACGGTCGTTGGTGGAAAATTTGTAGCAATTCAACGTGTGTGTATCTCGTTAACGTGTTTCGAGTTTTCTTTTTCTTTTTTCTTCGCCGTAGCATATTTGAGTATAGCCGAACGTTGCGTGGTTACGTGTTTTTTCGTGGTAGTATTGTGCGAAGAGAACGTAGCAACTACGTCGCAATTTCAGTTGTACTGAATTTGTGTTTTTTCGTCCTTTCCTTCTCGTTTCTGTTTCTTACACACTTTTCATTTTTTCAAACCCACGACCAACTTCTTGCGCCCGCCTTTTTTTTTTTTTTCTTTATTATTATTATTATTGCTTACTTGGAATGTTTGTGTGCTTCCAAAATTCGCGTCCCCAGTACATGCATGTGCACCTCGTTGAAGAAAAAAAATAGAAGCGTGAAATTTTAAATCTTATTTGAAGAATAAAAGGAGTACTCTTCCCGAGCTTTCAGCTTTTCGCGCTTCTCCACTACACACGTTCATTATCAGTGTGTCGGAACTCGGATGTTCCGTGTTTTGTTTTGTTGTGCTCCTGCGCATGCGTCAGTGCGGTTTCACATTTTAACTGTTGCGTAGTTTTTTTCCGTAGTGGCTATAAATTTGCTGTTAATTTTTAGAATAGAAGAAATCGGATTTGTGTAACCCTCATTGACTTGAACGCGCATGTGTATCTGTGTGAGTGTGTAGTGTTGGAAAATTTTGCGCGCACACCCCACCCGTTTCGTCGCCATCGTCGATAGCCTTGGCACCTTCACTTCTCCCCCTTGTGCGGTTGTGGCGCCTCATACCTTAGTCGTAATACGTAATTAACGACGACGACTACGACTACGACGCTGCGGATGAATGAATTACATTTACGCTCGTTCTGTGTTGCGGTGCCATCGTTTGCGTCGCCTACCAATCTGATACACATTTGTGTGGAGCGAGCATCTCGCGTACCATTACCCAACTGATAACCAATTGATTTTGCATCGAGGTAAACGACTTCTCTTTGACTCGTACTCGTTTGTTTAATTGTTTTTAGTGCTTCAAAACGAGAAACTCGTATCTAACAACGAAGAAGTATGACCCCCTGTTTCGAATCGCCCCTGTGCCTGGCCAGCGGTGCTGAGTCCGGAAAAGAAATTTGTACCTAGCTTGTGAACAGGATCTTTCTATCCGAGTACATGCCTCATTTGTCTCGATTTTAAGTGTCTCTCTGAAGTCTGAACCAGTGAGAATCGAGCTTTCAGCTGTCAGTTGCGTATTGATTTGCAATCATCTGTTGGCTGAAGATGCTCCACAACCTATTCAAAATTTGGATTTGATATTGTTCACTGCTTCCAGTAATATTCTCGTTTAACCGCTTATTTAGCTCGGTCGAAAATACGCCCGTTATCTCTTAGTCGGGTTAATTTACAATATTTTCAAACTTTTACATTTTTCTGTTAAAGCTGTAAAATAATCTCTCAAAATATATCTAGCTGATACACAAGGAAACCTGCTGCAATTTTCCACCTCAAAATTATTTAAACCAAAAAAAAATTAAATTTTATGAAAAAGACAAAAATAGTTTTCTCTCTCGTTTTCGAAACAAAATTGTGGATAACTTGATAATTTTTTTCGTGAAATAAAATCGAAAACACAGAGATGGAAAATATTGTGAATGAAAAAAACTCTAATAGGACAATGAGATTTAACCAAATGTGAAAAACACTAATGAGAATTGATTCGAATTCGAAGCCTATATTGTACTTTTTTGTACATGTATATATTTATTTATTTATTTATTTATTTATTTATTTATTTATTTATTTATTTATTTATTTATATATAAAATGTATATGTGTTACTGTACAGACCGAGAAATTTCAGAAATTCTGATGTAATATTGTTGATGGACCTTCCAAGAAAGTGAGCATTGAAGAATATAACAAAAAAGATAATATTGATAGGAATTTTAATACGATTTATCGTTTAAGGATGCCTAAGTATCATCACTAATATCAAAATTCCCATTACCTGATGAAAAAAAAGTGAATTGTTCACTGGGATAAGGAGTGCAGTTCGAAAATGTGAAATGGGTAGAAGATATCAATAATTGCTAATTTCCTGTTACCAGTTATCTGAATAAGAGAGATATCTCGCTTTATACCCTAAATTGGCATTTGAGAATAATCCTACTTCTTAATTGGTGAGCAGTACACAAATTTTTAGTTCAAAATTTTCTAAGTCTCAAAAATATTGATTGTGGATTGTTCTCTCCCATTTCACTTGAAATCTTATCTGCAACACTCAGCAGTCTATGAAGTTTTTACAGGTAATGGTTGTTATTGGTGGCGTATTTACCAGGAGAGTCATTGAGGCCGTGGCTTATCGGCGTAAAGGCCAAGGGTGCGAAATTAATTTTTTTTTACAAGTTTCGAATCAACCACTCGTATTTTTAAGTAGGTTTTCTTTAGGAAATCTACTTATTACGCTTGGTGCGGTAATAGCCCTCAGGGTTGAGTGTGGGTACGTTTTTCATTTTATGATCTCAAGAAAATTTTGACACCAATATCTAAAATTCATATCGAGGGTATAGGTGTGTACGTACGCCTCAGCCCCACAACTGTTAGGAGGCATTGCATGTTCTGTAGATACGAGTGTGTGTGAGCCTACCTCAGTATTCAAATTGGCAGTACTGACTAAGTAAAGCAGTTAGCGCAAAAAGGTTGTTTGTGGACTATATGTCCACTGGCCCACTAGGTGATTGACAGATGTGCAAGCACACCCGTGTGTCTCAATCACCCATTGCCACACATATATATGTTTATATATAGATATATGCAATTTTCTTGTTCCCACAGTACAGGTCACAATTTTTGAGAAGCATCTACATTTAGTCAAAGAGGATATTTTTTTAGCGTTATCATTGGTTATAATAGGCGTTTTTAGGGTGGTGTTGTAAATAGTGATGTTTGATACAGCAGTTTGGTAAGCTTCTCTATGACACTTTGCTAATCAGATCTTGATAATTATAATTTTATTTTTTGTAATTTTTTTATATCTATCAGAGTGGATTAACTTGATCGTAAGCAGCAGAATTTTTTACTTTTTATTCTCTCGAGTACTTTTCTTCAATTATACGTTTACGGATGCTACTGGAAACACTGGAAAAATCATCTTCTTTGTCTGATTATAGATGCTTATGAATTTTTGTTCGATAACCACATAATTTGGTACAAACTTTTGTACTTAGCTAAGGACCAGACGTATTGATTTTGGTGCGGATCAGCCAGGTGGTACTTCCTGTTCCATGATTTTTGTTTTTATTTTGGCTATAAAATGCTTAATTTACGCCAATAGCCACGGTGTTTGGAACCAATATTTATTTTACGTCATTGTAGTATACTACCAATTTTGGTGTGAATTGGCTAGATGGTACTTCCGATACTTCTATTTTTGTTTCCATATTGGTTATGAAATGCGAAATTCTGGAATAATATGTACAAAATTTAAAACAAATATTTCTTATAATTTATTGTAGCATGCTACCAATTTTGGTGTAGATTGACTGGACAGTTTTTGTGGTATAGCTTTTTTTCCTCTTTTTTCCCCTAATTTGCGTGAACTTTTTACAAAAATCAACCATTTGTTCATGTTTTTATTTATTTTTATTTCATAACGTCATTTTATTTCTTTGGTTTTATTTTGAATTATATGATTATTTACCATACTTTATCATCATAATTAATTTTTCAATTCACAAAATAATGCTTTTGAATTTCATATTGTCTAATATTTTGTCAGCAGCTAACAAATTTCATACAATCATAACATATCATTAATGGATATAAAGTTACAGACAATTAATGTGACCATCAAAATTCATAATTCTCTTTCTCAAAAACCTACTTTTTCTAGTGAGGCTTGTTACTCTAAAGTTTTTTGAGGATCTTTTATATTCCTTTAGTTGGTAATACAGAACCAGGGTGCATAATTTACTTGGTCTGTAGATGCTAAATTTATGAATCAGTCTCCCGTTATTATGGGATGATAGAATGGTTGTTGTCTTCGGAAGAATAGATTTCAGCCAGACAATTTCTACGATAAATAAAATTAATAATTATCTCGAAAAGAGAAATTTTATTGATAAATTAATTCACAGGTTTTGTACATGAAAAAAAAAAAAAATTAAATGCCACCTTTAACTTAGTCCCTTCAAAAATAACTTCGAAAGATAACTACTTTAGGTTTATGAAATTAAGAAAATATTCAAGAAACTAAAGGTATGAAAAATCAGGAGTTGAATCTGTTGATTCCGATCTAAAAGTGATTGTGATGGCTTTCCATAGGTGAGTTATTGAAGTTGTCAAAACCCTGATTTGATGGAAGGTTTTCCACAAATTGTATTGTAGTGGGGAGAATATTGAGTGTTAGCATCTCATTGGGTGCCAGTGAATACATGTACTTCTGAGTGAATTATGAAGAGAATAAGAAGGAATGTACTTGATATTTTACCATATTCGAATTGAAACTAATTTTTTATTCACTGTTTTTCTATGTTTACCTTTATTTGTATTATTCTGAACATTTAGGAAAAAAATGGAAAAATAGTGGGAATTCTGGTTAGTCCAATAATCGAAAGTGTTTGTTTAAAAGTGTCAACTCTGATGGGTTGTAAAGTGTCCATTTTATTGCTCTCGATAAGTCGAATATAGGGCGAATTAAAATGCACGGTACAAAATGGCAGGTGCTACCAAGGTATGCGCAAGAGCAGCCAAGATATACTGGGAATCCTTTTGGGGGTGTAAAATATGTACCTGTATGTACATAAGAAGGGTAAACTGTGGCACATATAACATGGTCAGAATTAGTCCCAAAAATATATCTACCTTAGAATATATAAGTAAAGAAATTATTCTTGAGTGTCAGCAGTAAAATTTATGAACATTAAACAGATGAGAGATTCAGAATATTTGACTAAATTCCTATTTTTCAACTAGAATCAGTTCCTATTAGGGTTTTTTAAAATTTGGTAAGGTCTCATTTTTCTATCAGTGTTATATTAATCTGAAATTTTTCATCTCAGAATGTTTTCGATTTTATATCATGAAAAAAATCAAGATATCCACACTTATGATTTTGAAAACAGGAAAAAACTACCTTTTGTTTTTCATAACTGTGAATTTTTGTGTTTGAATAATTCAGAGGCAGAAAATTTCATCAGGTTTCCTTGTGTATCCAGATGAATTTTAAAAGATTTTTGAACAGCTCTAATGAGAAGATGTAAAAATTCGAAAATATTTAAAAAATGTGATTTACAGGTTAGTTCAATTTCCTATTTGATTTTTAGAGAATACTTTAAATTGTTTTTTGTATGAATAGCAAGTAGTTCCACACCTTCGCTTGAGAAGTTTTTGACTTTTATTAGTGGAGGTATGAAAAGTGATGAAAGGGTTAAACGTTTGTCAACACGAACCATCTGTTGGAGTGCCATGAACCATTCGTACCATTCATTAAGAACCACTGGTTTAAATGCTCTAAAATTTCGAATATATAAGCAATAGTTTCAAAATTTGGGATAGACATTAATTTTGTACTATTCTAATATCTTACCCAATTTCGTTTCAGTTGGATGATATGATTATTATTTTTATACACTTCTATTCTACTTGCTCGTGTTTCACAATTCTCAATTTCAATTGGCATTGAAGATCTATGTGGCTGACATCTAGCAGAAATATGTTGAAGCTGCCAATGGATGTTGATAATGTCTTAAAATGCATTTGATTCTGTGCAAGTTCAAAGCTGAAATTTTAGGTATTTGCAGTACAACGGCGATAAATTTTTTTCAGATTTATGCAGACATCATTTATCTTTATATTTATAAAAAAAAATTTTAGTTGTTTTCAGTTTTCATTAATTTTGGCTGAAATCAAATTATATATCTATTGTCACCTTTTCAACCAATAGGGAATGTGGCTCTTGTCTCCGTGATCACCCATTTGCTGCATGTTTGCAACGCCATATAGTTTCATCTTGAATGTCTATTTCTCGTAGTACCTATTTCATTTGGTCACAGATTGCGATTACTGGCTACTGTTTCAGGGTAGCCATAATTTTCTTGTAATTTTCTAATTTTCTAATTTTTTAAAAATAATTTAGGACACATTCTTATGCTTATATCGTATAGTGCAGCGGTTTTTGACCTCTGGTCCATCCATGGGAATCTTAGAAGTGGTCGGCAGCCTCGGCAATCATTAAAAGAAACATTCGATAATGAATTGAGTCTGTCTGAATGGCAACTCACTGGTTAAGAAGAAATGAACATGGGTGAACATGTCTGCGCAGCTACGCCACTGCGGATGCAAATGCATATATGTAGTAGTTCACATCCTCACAAACAAAATATAAGTTATGGCCACTCTGAGAATCGAACCCACGTTACTATAAATGAGAGACCATCACGCTACTTATGTACCACTGCTACAGATGTTTAAATTTAGAACTAAAGAGCTACGCAAGAATAAGAAACAGTGGCTTGTGATTCCAATTGTAGCACTTCGGTGACTACATGAAATACTACGTGAAATTGAGAATTAAGACGGCCCAAAACAAATGAATTTTTTGTACTAAAATTCTTTTGGTGATCAATCCATTGCCATATCTATGGGGGTTTTGGTGTCATTCCATTCCCCCGAGGATACAAAAAAACCCACTAAAATACGATCATATTCTTAGAACATAGAAAACACCGCGAGCAAAATTGGCTTCTAAAATTGTAAAACTACTCCGTTCAGATGAATCCTGGATCTTGCATTGACCTTTCCTCCTCCCTGGTCCTGGAGCGAATAGTCCCTGACA
Organism: Ericerus pela; assembly: GCA_011428145.1. Taxonomy (NCBI): domain Eukaryota; kingdom Metazoa; phylum Arthropoda; class Insecta; order Hemiptera; family Coccidae; genus Ericerus; species Ericerus pela. Next base: position 55,191 of record WOFM01000101.1, on the reverse strand, counting down.
GTATTTTTCTTTATCTAGTGATATCCCTGATGTAAAAGAAGGTCCAGAACCACTGGTATAGTGCGAAGTTATGAAAGCGTATTTGATACAAGTAACAATTAAAAAGGAACTTTTTAAAAGATAAGTTTTTATTCGTCGCGGTACTGAGGTGCCTTTGACTATGAATAATAATATGGACTGAGTTTATTAGGGTGGATAGTATAGTGTAGTTGAAGTCAACATAATAAGTATCATTGGAGAAATAAGGTGATTTTTATTTGAAGTGCGGCTACTATACTGTATTTGAACTCTTGATTTTCAATTTTAGATATAATTTTTTAAAATCAATTTATTTCTCCATTATGAACAATGTCAAAAACTGTCGATTAATAAAGATAATTTCACTATTTGAATAGTTGAATCAATGACAGATTGATATTTGAGTAAATTTACTGGTAAAATATCATTTTTTTGTTCAACTGTAACATTGTTCGAATTAAATCAAATTAAGTAAATGTGGACTCATTCAAATAATCTGTGTAATGTCTCGATTGATTAAAGGCCAAGTGCGTCCTTTTAATCCAATTAGGTTTTTGATATTATAGGTGAGGTGAGCTGGACTGAACATCCTATATTCCTCCACAACTTTACTCCAAATGTTTCTAATGAAATGAATAAGAGCTTATTCAATAATGCACAACATCCTCAGTATCATGAGCCTATGTACACTACTCTGGCTCTGTCAGATGTCATGAAAGTTTTGTTTGAATGAAAAAGGAATTGACTTGAAAAGTGTTTCTCTTTTCATATTTACTTGTTACTCTGCTACAAGTGGACCAAATGAAGTGAATGAGGACTCATTCGATCGAGTGTAATGTCCCAAGTATTTTAATCTTTCATTCACCATCGTAGCTTTATTAGGTAGTGAAATATTCTAATTTAATAAACAGCATGGAACCTTCCTCCATTGATACTTACTTTGATATCATGTCTTCACCTTTTTATCACTACGCTTAGTCCATATAGTTATGTTCTGTCAAAGTGAAATACTGCGGTAGCTATTATAAAAAGTAATCATGAGAAGTGGCGCAGTTGGCGATAAACATAATAGGTAATATGTATTTTTATTTTTTTTTTAATTCAGTTTTAAAAATCGTCGATGGAATGTAAGTTTTTTAATAATTTTAATAATTTGAACAGAAAAATCCTTCTTTTTCTTGTGCAATACATGCTGAGCTAGTTTTTTTTTTTTTTTTCAAATTGATCATATTAAAATTAGTTAACAAAATTACTTCAAGAAAATTGTTTGTCAAAATTACTTCCATCAGTCAATCGACTTTGTTTTGTTTCGAGTGAGATGTTGATAAGGAGCCGTTATAGTTTTTAGAAAATTCTTTTATATTATATTTTTCAATACATTCATATATTTTTTGTTGAGTGGTAATCACTGGCTTCCATCTTAGGCCAGTTTCACATTGAATAGATCCCATTCGTATTAACTTGGGTTCACAACATGCTCATTGTACTTAATTTTAGACCGTTGAAAGAGAAAACACGAACCAACTCTTGAATTTTTCAACACTGCATGCAGTTTGCGAAAATCTCCAACGAAACTTACGACACTAAAAGTTCTAATTCATACGAGTATATACATTTATATATATGTTATAGACAAACTGTGTAATTCAGGAATTTCATAAAGTGCTTAGCGATTTTAAGCAATGTATGAAAACAGTGATAAATTATACGACAGGGTCTGCCGGCCTGGGCATTTCATTCATCGTTTGACACCAGGAAGAATGGCTTCTTCAAAGAACAGGTCTCCAGACTTTCCAAGTCCTAATTATGCCTTTATAATGAATATACTGTCTTAGGTTTTGTAGAGCTCATCCACATAGAGATAATAAATTTTTTTTTACGTACTACGAGTACTTCTAAAAATATCATTTAATAGTTCCATATTTAAATAGCTGTGTTCAATTTAATATTGTCAGTAAGTCTGCAAATCAGAGGTACAAATAGTTGAATGAATTGGTACCTGTCTCATTTTACCAATCTATTTCGTTTAAAAATTTTTTATAAAAAATTTTATTCCCGCCCCTTTACAATTCCCAAAAATTTAAATTCTCAAATTGTACTTATTCCCAAAAAAATTTTTCTAAAAAATTAATTAAGTAGTCAGGCATGATGAGCATTGTCTAGTTGAAAAGGACACGTGCTTTGTTGTCTTGTACATAACTATTGATAGTTGAAAGTCCTACCAAAATTCCTAGTCTTAAGTGTTATTTATTTGAAAAAAATAAACAAAACAAAAAGAAAAAAAATCACTTCATCGTAACCACTCCCTACACGATGAAAAATCCCGTAATAATTTTTCCCACTTCAGACCAGAACACTGTTTCATTTCACCCTTCGCCCAACTTGATCAGGCATATCTTGTAATGCCTACAAATTAAGAATCTGTTAAAGCTTTTTATGAAATACCGGATTTCACACTTTGGGTGTAACAATTATGTACAGATATGTATTCCATTTTCTTGTTAGCAAAGTATAAGCGGAAATTTTTTTCTTATTGTTACAAAATTTGGTACAAATATTAGTACTAAGTGAAGGACCAGACGTATTAATGTTTGTGAGGATCGGCCGTTCAGGTACTACTGATACCGTCATTTTTGTTTCGATCATAGTTTAGCTAAGTTTAGCTACACTTAATTTTGTTACGCTTGTGAGTTTACAATGTGGTATTGATATACGTCGATGTTTAATGTGTAGGTACTAAGTACATGCCTAGGTTTAGTCCTTTTTTTCGTTCACTTTTATTTAACTCAGTTCAATAAAACAGAATTTAAAACGAAAGATGGATAATTCAAAAAAAGCGAACAATAGTATATTGTGTGACAAGTGCGTAATTTGCGCTATTTTTTGTACAAGTATGAAGAGTCGGCTCGTCTGCATACTTCACATGAGTTAAAAGGACCCACAAACACTTATCACACACCATTTTTGCAACTAACGCAGAAAATATCATTGTAACAACTCTCCATCCCCAGTTTTAAAAGAAATTCATCAAGGAAAAAACATTGATCATTATATCTAAAAAAACAAAAACTTCGATTTTTCCATTATTTTGCGTTTTTTTGTTTATATTCAAACAGCCAAGGATGATTAAAAAATTTTGAGAAAAGTAGTTTCAAGTAAATGTTTTCCTGTTTTCAGCATAGCTGAATATTGAGTGGTAGAGCTGAGATTGCTAGATTCCAGCTAATGGCAAATCTCTCATTAATTTGCGTGTTTTTTATTTGTTGTCAAATAGCTGATGATATAATTGGAAAATTAAGTGGAAATTTTGTAAATTAGATTCTCTTTCGAGCATTGCAACCCACAGCTCCCTAGCTCAAATAGAGGCTGAGAAATCATTTGAGATGTTTTTTTCAAAATTGAAATGTGTTTAGTTGGAATGGCAATTTGTCGAACAGTTTTTCACGAATAATATTTTCAAAATGCTTATTAGTTCAAATATTTTTCACTGCCTGTGTATTGGGGTGCGCGAGAGTATGTAAAATCTCATTCATCCTAATTATGCGTTTGTCTACTTCACCGGCTGAAAATTTGTTTTTTGAATCCGCTATATACTGTGTATATATGTGTATATATATATGCATGTATATATATATATATATACATGCATGTAAATAGTTACTTGTGATACATTTGTATTAAGTTGATGATTTTGATCCGCAGGGGTGTAGGAACGTTTTTCGTTTGGAGGGATACAAGTTGAAAAATCGAAGAACCAAAAAATTTGAAATATCTTTGTAGTAGTGACAAAACCGTGGGTAGGAGCTACCGGTAATTATTACCCTCCCTATCAACCAATAGAATTATTTGAAAAAACTCGAGCGCAGTAATACTTTTTTCAATGAAAATATTTTTTAAAAAATGAAAAAAAAAACAAAAAAAACAAAAACAAAACTTAGATTAATGCAATGGAAAAACCACTATCATAACCCCTTGCTCCGTAAATAAGAAAAATATACTTTAACTTCTACCGAACTTGCACTAACATAATGACAATCTACTGTGAAAATTTCAGCCCTATATTCCTGTTATAGTTTCATAAAAATTCTTGAAAAATCACTTTTCAAGGATTTTTTTGTTCCCCAATTCTTTTGGAAACAATTGGATCAATAAGTATCAAACTTCCTTCAGAACTGGTCGTATTATAAGGACTGTGTCTTGAAAATTTCAGCCCTATACCTATTCTTTGTAGTTTCCTCAAAACCACAAACCAAAAATTCTCTCCAGCAATTTATTATTTTCCAGTTTTCTCTGAAACTACTGAAGGAATAAGCACCAAACTCTCTATCAGACTTGTGATAACATAAGGAAAATCTATCTCCATTCCACCATGAGATCACCATCTAGGTATCATTTAAGAAAAAATTCATGACAGTTAATTCTAATTAGAGCTGTCATGCTGAATAAATGAAGCTTAAGCTGTAGACTTTTAGCTTACTCTTTAGAAATTACACCTTTGGCTTAAAGTTTTTTACTTTTGATTTAAGTATTTTCTGAAATTTGTAACTAAATAAAATAAATTTTTTTAAACCCAAAATTTATGAATATACAAGTAATTTGATAATAAAAAGAAAAACTAATAAAATTGCGGTGTGGTAGAGCAAAAAATGGCCAAAAGTGGAAGAAAAAATATGACTTTTAGCTAGCTTTCACCTTGAAAAAATTGAAGCTGAGACTTCTAGCATAAAGCTGAGAATACCAAAAATACAGCTTTTTTGGCTTTCAGTTTCTGGCTTTTAGCTAACCTGACAGCCCGGATGAGAGTGAGAAGTCATACTCAACAAACACTAAAAAAATAGGCTATCCAGTATACAGATCAAATTGATAAGAAACCTCCTTTATTTTGGATGTTCGTTAAAAATATGATCTTCCTTATTCTTCAGGTAGGTCACATGTAAAATTTTGGAACATGATACCAATTATGCAAACAATCATTTTGTTAATTAACAATATTTTTTGGGAAGGTACAAATGATACTTTGTATCTCCCATTTTTCATTAGGGGTACATTGTAAATCTGTATTAATTTTTTTTTTTTTAATTTCTATTCATTAAAATTTTACAAGTTATAACAAAAATTTTTAATATTGTCAGAAAATCGTAATTAATTAATATAATCCCTTTTTTTTATCACAAATTTAAAAGCTAAATTCAATCATTCTTACACCACTGATAATCCGAGTGGGAATTTTGTAGGACGAGCTGAAGGCGAGTGATATAATCACACAAGCATAAATCATCTGTTTTATACATGTTTGTCACATGCTATTTTTTGTTACCCTCCTCCATGAAAAAAACTAAGTCGAACCAATAAAAAATTAGAACACTATTTTTATTGCATTATTCACTAAATGTCATAGAAGGGCTTTCCTATAATCAGCAAAATTATCCATACCCTGTAAGACCCATGTTCAAATCATATCAATGATACTGTTTCCATTTTTTGTTTTAAGAAATCCCTTGTGGTGTGTAAAGTAACGCATACGCATAAGGCTGTGCATGAAGAATTAGATATAGTGCTCTGGGAATGACCTCATTGAAATTGTCATTAAACAATTCATCATTTTCTCATAGAAAATTGTAGAATTTAAGAAAAAATAGTGCCATCCAAATCTCACTTGTAGTTAAGGATGAGAGAAATGAAATAGACTGCCAAGTAAATATTAAAATCCATCTTTTATTAATTGGTGACATTGGAAACGTCAGTTTTTTTCTCTGTTTTGGTAAGAAATGATCAAATACTGCAAAAGAACCAAAAACATCCACTCCCATGTAGGCCAAGGGATGGGAAAAAGGCATTAGTCTGAAGTCTGGTATAGCCAAATCTGTTGGTTGTACAAATGGTCTTTTGTCAGATTTCTTGCAAAGTACCCAAGCTCCTTTCAGAATTTTCAAAAGTACTTGCATTGCACATGGGACAAAATAACTACGATGGAAAGCCATCATAGTAAATTTTATTCCTGTGTGGCAACTAGTAGCATGCACGTTTAACAGAATCAATTTTGTGAGATGTGATTTTAGGTGCAGTAATATTGGCATAATAAATCCTTAGTAAATGGTGTTATTGGAATTGAAGATTTGGTGACAATAATGATTTAAACAGGTCAGGAAAATGTTTTTTCCAGTCTCCATAAATAAAACATAGTAAAGTAAACAGAAAATTATTTGGCAATAATGCATAAGGCTTAACGGAGCTAAAACTTTTTTAAAGTCATTCAGAACTAAATTTTTTAATTTCTCTTAAACAACTATAAAATGTTCTTTTCAGTTTGACTAAAGAATTGAATTTCTCTAGATCTGTGTCAAAGGGGGTGTTCATAGGTTGGTGTAGAGAACTTTCATATGGAATATTCCTTATTTTTAAGCTTGATTTGTTTGAAAGATCTGGAGTGGACTATGAATCAGACAAATCTAAATTTTTTTGATATGAATTTGCTTGTGTTGTAAAGGTTTTCACTTTGCAAACAAAGGTTTCTTTATGAATATCAAATTTTGGTATTGTTAATTTGTGGGATTTTAATTTTTGGCAATTTAGCAGGTTTGTGGTTATCATATATATTGTCTGAGTTATCAGGGAATTTTTTTGATAAATTATGGGAGATTTTGAAAGAATTCTTCATAGGTAGTATAAAACACTGGTCTGAATTTTTCCTCAACTAATAGTTCCAGAAGTGACCAGATTTTATGCAAGTCAGTTTTAGGCCCAGAATCTGGGCTGTTATTCAACCAATCTGCTCCTGTGAACCAATTGGTTTGAAATAAATCATTGACTACCGAATCCCTCGAGCCAATATCTTCCGGATTGTCAGCTGAAGGAACGTGCCTAAATTCGATGTTAGGAATACGTTTAATTTCTGTAACGAAGTTTAATACAAACGATGTTAGTACTCTACGTTTCAACATCCAAGTTTGGAATGCATTTGCTGTCTGACAAAATATAAGTTGGGCAGTTAGTTAGGTCAAGAGATTTTCTTATATTTTGAATTCCTCTTGGATGAGTGCCTGTAACAACTCTAATTGTGGAATTGTCATTGGTTTCATTGGGGCAGTTCTTAATTTGCCCATCAAAAAATGGATTGAAGTAGTGCCTTTTTGAACATTGTGGAAACTAAGGAAGGCAACCATTGAACATGCTGTTTTTGTTGCATCTACAAAAACAGGTAATTGGCACATATTTGGGTTGAAAGTACCCAGATAAATTTGTTGAGTTAAACAATAATTAATACACTGGAAAAAATCTTTGATTAACTCCGTTGGAATAGATTGTAATGTGAATGGTAAAGTTTCATCCCATTTGTGTCCCTCTTTCCAAAGTTGTTTAATAAAAAACCCCTAGAATGTACAAAGGCTAGCACAAATCACCCATGTGAGTCAAAAAACAGAGATAACTTCCAAAAAATTTCTTTTTGTCCAGCTTTTGTCCTTAGTTTTTGGTTTGGGTTGGCTAATGAAAATTGAATTCTTATCCATGTCCCAAGTTAAACCTAAAACTTTAATTTGATATTCATTTAAGGCATGTTGAGGATAAAAATCCTGTCTCAGTGGAATACAATATGTGCCCCACTGAGAAAGTTCTATTGAAATAGTTGTTAATAATTTATTGGAATGAATGTGAAAATCTTTCATTTCCTCATAAGTTGATATGGGAGTTACTAAATTATCCACATATAATTAGCAAATTTTTTATAAAAATCTGGATAAGCCTGTTGGAAATGATGCAACAGTATAGCTGCCAGGAAAAACGGAGTACTCTTTAGAATCTAAAGGCAATTATATTATCGCTAGATAATGATTTTGCTGAGTTTCTTACCCATAAAAACAGTGTTACACTCCTATTATATGGATGAAGCCCAATTTGATGGAAAGCCTTACTGACATCTGCAGTAGCTGCGAATTTGTCTTTACAAAATACCAGAAGTATTTGAAGTAAGTCAGGTAAAAGATTCGCTCATTTAAATATACAATCGTTTATTGAATGTTTAGAAATTTTAGTTTTAACTGACCCATCAAAAACTACTCTTAATGGAGTACTCTTAGTTAAATCCAAAATACCTTTACGGGGCATATAATAAATTAGACCAAATTTTGCTGTTAAATCTACTAACTCAATCATTTATAATTCAGTTAGTAGGTCAAAATATTTGGTATATCTTTTGAAAAATTCAGGGGCTTTCTAATATTTTGATAATTGATGTTCTAAATGTTTGAAACATAAATTTTTATGTAAGGGATAGTTTTGATAAAGCCATTTAATTTGATATTTGTTATTTACCAATTGAACGTCTGTATAAAATAGACAAAACACTTCAGCATCAGGTTGGGCCTCATCTAAATTATTGGACTCAGTGCCAATTGCATCAAGTTTCTGTAGATTTTCTACTTCTTGAGGATCAATAAAGTAAACTGATGTAAATGTATCATCGATTGTAGAGTGGCATCAATTAAACCCTAAATAAATAATCAAACAGGGTTTTGATAAGCGTCAATGTAAAGGATAGATGATTAATATTTATAACAAACAACCATATGTAATCATTATTAAGTAACAATTGAATGGTATGCTCATTTATCAAGGTTGCCAATTTTTTTGTTCACATGCTCCGGGAATGTTTCCCAAAATTTTGTTAAGTCAGGTTGTTAAAATTATATGTAAGATCAAGAGTCCTGGCAGTAATCGGAATTTTGACTCAGCTAGGAGTAAAAAGATCAAAATCAACAGAATAAGATTTAGTTGGTTTTGTTCTCTGATACTGAAGATTACGGAGTCTTAGTAATTTATCTTCATATCCTTGAATTTCAAAGTAGAGATGCGCGTTTTAGTTCATTTGGTGGATTTAGTTCAACAGATCTCAGTCTTTTGAATGAACTAGTTCAAAATGAACAAAATGAGCTGCATGAATCAAACCTTTGAGTATGTATTATTTCATATGGAGAGCTGATTCGTATACATTTTCTATACGTAGTTACATTCAGACATAGAAAGCCTTTTTGGGAATGAAAAGACTTCTTTTACTATCTAGTATATCTGTATATAATTCGTATATATAGATATACTTGCGTATAAAAGAAGTCATTTCTTTCCCCAAAAACGCTTACTATTTCGTTTAATTTTTTGTTGATTGATAAGAAATTCCACTCATGCAGTGATTAACAGTGCTGCGACGTATAAGAGTGAATTAGTTTGTATGTCTTTACAGTATAACTTTTATTTGATAATATCTTTTATTTCAAAGTTAACTAGTTCATTCTCATCTTTCAGTCTTGTTCATTTAGGTCTTTCAAAAGATTAGTTCAAATGAATTAGTTCTCGGTCATCCAACACATCTCTAATTCAAAGATTCAAATACAAATTGTTTAGTAACAAATGAAAAAAGGTTATGATAATCAAAGAAGCCTTGAATTTTAATTTGTTTATTTAAATTTGATGATTGAGTGTGAGATTAAAACACCAAATATGTATTACTTAGATTTATGAAATGAGACAAAAGACTTATTATCAATAGGTAGCTCTGCCTTCTACCAATTGGATAACACTGTTTGTACCATGTTAGTGGCATTTGTAACTAACAGTGCATGTGGAGTGCAAGGTTTTATTAGTATTTGAAGATTCTGTTTTCTTGATAGAAGAATCAATTTTCTACTTACAGAATATTCTTTCCACTCCTTGAGTGTTGTATACCATGCTTCAGTTAAGCTGAGTGTTATTTGATACTTTCCATATGGATATAGATAAGTATGATCTTCTTCACCATAACTGTGGAATCACTTTCACATTTTAGGTGCTTGATGAGGGCATGGAGTGCTCTCATCATGAGTTTCTGTACACATTGAACAAAATATTGTTTTCTTTTCAAAATTCCCAAGCAAGTTTCTAAGTTGTCACCTTCCATGCTATAGCAGAGGAAAGAGAGATGTCTCCCTCCACAGAAGAGACACTTCTGATTTGTAGAAAGAGGAGTTAATAGAATGCTTTTTAGAGTATCTTGTGCCACGTTCAACCCCTTTCTACATTGTTCCTCTGAAACATAAAAATTTTTTCGGGTTCTTAAGAATTTGTTTTCCTTTTACTTGTTTTGTTAGAAACTTGAGGATTGGATTTATCCTTTCCTCATTAATTTTTTATTTTTATTGCCGTCTTTAGTAAAGACAGAGGCAGCAAAAGTAGCTTGCCTTTAGCTGAAAATTTCTGTTAGGATTTTTCTCAGAATTATTTTGTTTTTGATTTTAGGGACTGTTTTTACCATTTAAAAGTTCATGAATTTTAATGAATTCCCTAATTGCTGAAAACAAGTAAGACATGTTCAGTACTTTTTAGGTTAGTAGTGTATGAATGGGGTGGAAATTTTTTGACAACCATATTGAATAATTGTTCCTCATCAACGGCATTAGAAATTATTCTATATCTATCAACGAGCTGAAGTACTTGTCTAACAGACAGGTTAGACAATAATACCACAACATATCACCAAATGTCTGACTTATTTTTAAATTTTCTTGATTGAGTGAGAAACCATTCTATAATTCAAGAAAATTTCAATTTTTTAACCGTATTATTTCTTCCAAAGATATGCCCTTACAAATATATTTGCAGATGTATTTGTACTTTATTGTCAATATATGATAATTTTTATGAATTGATTGTATTTCTTGGTTTTAAAACAGAGAAATAAACTTGAAAAAAAGACTAAAGGCAGAGGTTAAATGAAGCACCTATATTTAATAGTTTTCATCATATGCGTACATACTGAAACATTTCATCTAATGACTACAAAAATTGAAGGTCATGGATCACTATTGTCATTCAATAAAAATACTAATAGACAACAAGACAACAGTAACATACTAAAGGAATTTTTTGGGAGGGAGAAAATCAAAAATTCCCAGCTGAAAAGGTTAAAATTCTAAACTGAAAATTTTCAAGTTTTCCTTTATAATATTTTTATTCCCAAATCTTCTGGTATGTAAATTTTTGCTTTTGTTTTGGCTATAAAATTTTTAATTTCGGACCAATAGCTATGAAATTTAAAACAGATATTTATTATGATATATTATGACTTGTTATAAATTTTGGTGCGAATCGGTTATACGGTAATTCCGATAAAGTTTTTTTCATTTTGTTTGGGCTTCAAAATTTCAAATTTTTGACCCAACAGCTATGAAATTTCAAACAAATATTGGTTACGACTTATTATAACTTGATATAAATTTTGGTGCGGATTGGTCATACAGTACTTCCGGTATGGCTATTTTTGTTTTTATTTTGGCTATAAAATGCTCAATTTGGCATCAATAGCCACAAAATTCGGAACAATTATTTATCATTATTTATTGTTGTTTGCTACCAATTTTGGCGTGGATTGGCTGGATGGTACTTCCAGTACCACTTATTTTTTTTATATTGGTCACAAAATGCGCAATTTTAGAACAAATGTACGAAATTTGAAACAAATATTTATTATATTTTATAATAGCATCCTGCTAATTTTGGTATGCATCGACCAGTTGGTACTTCCGGTACCGCTATTTTTGTTTTTATATTGGTCATAAAATGTGGAAATTTGGAACAATATGTCCAAAATTTGAAACAATTATGCATTATAATTTATTCTAGCATACTATCTGTTTTGGTGCGGATTGACTTGATGGTACTTCCGGTAAAGACATTTCTTTTCATTTTTAGTCTGGCTATAAAATGCCTAATTTTGAACAAATATTTATTATAATTGATTGTAACTTCTACCAGTTTTCATGTAGATCCACTGGATAGTATCTCCTTCAACTCAGTTTTTGTTTTTAATGGTTTTTTCAAACTGTGTAATTTTGAAATTCAAAACAAATATTTTTAAGTATGATTTTTATAGAAAATCAACTTATTACGCTTAGTGCGGTATTAGCCCCGAGGATTGGGGTGAGTAAGTTTTTTGTTTCATGACATTAAGATAATTTTGGTTCCAATAACTCAAATTCACATACATTTATATATATATATATATCAATTTATTGTTCTCACAGTAAAGGTTTCAATTTTTGTCCCATAATCACAAAATTTGGTACAAACATTTTTACTGAGCAAAGGACTTGACCTACTGATTATAGTATGGATTGACTAGATGGTACTTCCAGTACCACAATTTTTGTTTTTATTTTGGATATAAAATGCTCAATTTTGCAACAATAGTCACAAAATTTGCAATAAATATTTATTTTGATTCGTTGTAATATGCTTCCAATTTTGGTGGAAATTGATTGGGGGTACTTCCTGTACCACTATTTTTGTTTTTATTTTGCTTATAAAATGCAGAATTTTGAAACTATATGTACGAAATTTGAAATAGATAATCATTAAAATTTATTTTAGCATGCTACCAATTTTGGTGCGGATTGACCTTAAGGTACTTCCAGTAAATCTTTTTTTCCCTCTTTTTTCTAATTTGAATGAATTTTCCTTTTTAACAAAAACTAACCACATGCTCGTTTTCACTTTTTTTTTTATTTTTTTTATTTCATAACTTTATACATGATGTGTACCACACTTCATCATCTTAATTTATTTTTCATTTTTTCCAGAAAAAATGTTGTTATATTTCACATTGTCTAATATTTTGTCAAAAGTCAACACATTTCATACAATCATAACATACCATTAACATATATAAACTTACAGACAATTTATGTGACCATCAAAATTCATAATTCTTTCTCTTGAAAACCTACTTTTTCTAACGAGGCTTGCTGCGCTAGAGTTTTTTCATCTTATTTCTCTCAATAGGAAAAAAAATGAATGTCTGGAATGACACTGCTGATATTAACACAAACAAAGTCACCAGTTAGCAGATGTATAGCTGCGCCTCTTGTTGGGTTGTTCATTTGATAAGTAATTTTCATTATCACTCACACACAGACACTAATGTTGAGATTACTTTCACACATGCACTCATACGTAGACACTTACGCAAGACAACTTTGAACCTTAATTTCAGCTGTTTGGCTGAATGGATTTCACTTTTTGAGGTCTATAAACCACCTGTATGATATTCTTCATATGTAGTATGAGTTTTAAAAAATTTTATTCAGTAGATTAAGAGAACATTCAGAACAGAGAATGGCAACTTGTCTTTATATATTAGATAAGTACAGCAATACCATCCATGCCATCTTCAATATTTGAGATGTTATCCAATGGTATTGGGAATTCTGTAATTTTCCAAATTTCAGCTTTAACTTTTGTTGGATCACCAATGCAATTGTGCAAAAATTGTAGATGGTGGTAACCAACTTTATCAGATACAAAATGACTAAATTTTTTCACTATTTCTTTTGGAATTGTATTCTGAAAAATTATGATTTTTTGATGAACAGCAATATCTTTGGGTAAATACACATATAATTTGAAACTGCGATTAAAGCCAGGATAAGTTGAAATTTTTCCATTCCATTTTTCCAAATATTATTTAGGGGGTTTTAGGTTCATCATAGGCTGTTCTAATTGATCTGAAGGTTCTGATTCCTAACATCTTGGTATTGGATATTTTGTTGCAGAAAAACTAGAATTTTGAGTTAAATGGTCACCTATGTTATTAGTGACCATTGCTGTTAATAAGTTTAAATGTTAATTTCTCGGACTTGAATTCATTGGAGTTATAATTGGTATGGACAGATTATTTGACTGTATTGATCCAACATGTGAGGAATTAGAACATAATATTTTATGCGCTGGTTATTCACGTGTTGTTGTATGAGACGGATTAGTTCTCTTTTGAGAATTATTCACCTCATGGTTAGAATTATTATTACTCTTACCTTTTCTCATGATTAGGTGGACATGTTCATCGAGGAAGTCATCGAACTGCGTGTTGAATGTACTTTCTATCATTTGTTGACATTTGATTTGGCAGTTTCAGATTTTTTTAATGCCTCTTTCTGCCATTGGTATGTCCAACATTGCTTTTGCAGTTTATGTAGCCATTTGGAGCATGAAGTTGCGTTGTTGTTACTCTCCCTGCTCTTTGCATTGTATTTTAGGCATTTGCTCGTAAGATAACCAGTTAATCTCTTCTATGGAAATAGCCTATTGTTGTTTTTGAGTCTCATAACTGCAATTCTTGTTGTTGAACGATGATAAACGAGACAAATGTTGGGAATCCTCACCATTCATTGGTGCTAACTTATTGGAGGGTTTTTCTGAAAATGTAGGAAGAGGAGACTCTTAAGGTTTTTCTTTTTGATATTTCTCTTCAATCTCTGCTGCCTGACACTGCAGATTGCGAATGTATTTTCTGACAATAGCCATGAGTTCTGGTGGAACTCCTTTGGGAATTTTTTGTTATTCAATAACCTGGAGTTCACTCAAATTTGTCATCTAGCAGCGAGGAGAGATAAATTTTCATTGTTGCGAAGTTGTTCCAACCCCTCATTATAATAACCAGCTGCTGTGATGTTTGCTTCAAAACTCTCAATTTCTTGATAGTTATCTTCCCAAGAAGATACACTTTCCCTTCCAGATTAGAGTTGAGGAAAGTGCCACTCCAAATTTGATTTCAGGTCTAAAGCACGGTGTCTACATCCAATTGTTGGTGGGATGTGTTGCGATGGAGAGAGTTCAAGTTTCTAGGGGGTTTTCCTGTTCGAGATTTAGATGTAGATGGAAGTAGCATCTGATCAGTCAATATGGTCATCTGATCTGGGAGTCTTTTAGCTTTTATTAAGTTGGCAGCTACACCCAGATCTGTTGGATGTTCATATAGATTTTGACGTTGTTGTTTCAACAATGTCACTGCCTGATCCCATTGGTTGATTAAACTCTGGTGTTCCCGGTCATATTTGGTGACCTGGTCTTCATCAAGTATTTCGATAACAGCTTGATTATTTAAATCCTTCATTTCTAGTAGAGGAGATGGAGGAGGAGGGTTGTATGATGAAGCACGTGAATGATTCGAATGATGAGGACCGTGTGACCTTATCGACATGTTTGTTATCTATAATTGTTAAAAAATAAAAAAAATACTTTTTTGTTATTTTTCAAACATTAATTTCAGATATATTGAGCATAAAAATTCAATTGTTATTTAAGAAAAGAAAATAATTTTTAAATTCCTTAATGTAAGTGTTCATAATTACGAATACTTATATTTATTATCATTGACTCAATCAGGCTAGGGCAATGTAGATGAATATAAATGGTTGTGTCGTGAATTATTTAGGCGTAGTCACTACTATATATATACGTATTGTTATGAAATTTTTACAAGTCCATAAGGTAAAAAGGAATAGTTTGGCGTGACTGTGGGGTGTAAATACCACATTTTCATTTGCATTTGAACAAAATATATTCAAAAATAATTTTAAATACCTAATGTTATATAGGAGTCATGCTGATGGAAATTTAAGCATGATCAGTGGGCGTAATGATGGTTAAATCATTTTTTTGATGAATAGGATTAAAAAACAAACCAATACCTACATAGCCCTAAATAGTAATTATGGAGATGAGGTCGAGAAATAGCGATTGTCATTTTTGAGAATACCTTTCTTAATGCGATTAATAAATACAGTTACCGAGTATCGATGTAGATTATTCAGTGAGAAATGCCTTTCTGATTAGCAACCATTGTTATTTTTCTACCTTGTCAAAATAATAATTACTCTTCAGTGTTCTTTCATTATAAGAGTTAAAATATGCGAGGTGTCTATGTTCAGCCAAAGAGGATATTTTTATTTGCATTATCATAGGTTATTATAGGTGTTTTGATGGTGGTGTTGTATGTAGTGACGTTTAAATCTCCAAATTTGCAAGCTTCTCCGTGACCCCTTGACTTCTTACTACAGGACATGGACTGTCACCACGGCAACCTATGTTTAAGTCCTTATGTGAATCAAAATTTTTTGGTGTAATTTTATTTTTTCATTATTATTTTTTGTTTTATTTTCAAGTTGTATCTTTCAAAGTAGATTAGCCAGATTGTATATTATACTAAAAATAAAAAATAATAAAAAAATAATAAAAAAAGGAAGAAGTCATATTATTACTCTAAGTCTTGTACACTTTTTCTAAAATTCTCTTTGTCTGATCATAGACGCTTGTAAAAAACGAGAGAATTCGAATCATTTAAATCCGGAATTGTGCGAAAAAATATTTAAGCCAACAGTTGTTGCATTTATTCTTGTTGAATCAGCTGCTCAGGGCATGCAGCATCGTAGACGCAGACAGAGAAATCATCATTACGCTCTTTAAACATGCTTCTTGGTATACGTACTGATATTTACATCGACACCCTCCGTCAATTTTCCTGAAATTGAGACTAGCTTTCTCAATGAAAATGAATTCGTCTCTGAAGTTCACGGGGGCAATGAAATCACTTTTTCATTTTGTTCATACTCCCCTCCACCTTATTTTGTTTAAAATTTTCTGTATTCATGATTTATTTAAACTCACCTTTATTCTTACTACTTACTATTAGTCACTGAAAATTGAAAACGGGCATGTTTCTTGTAGAACTGAGCTTGAGGTATATTAGCAGAATTTTAACGTTGTTCCGATATTTTTCTATGTAAATACTGCGTATGTTATAATGTTATCGGATGCATTTGGTTTTTCTGATATTTTTATTACGATGTCGGCTATTCTTTTAGTTGTGATTTCGTAGGGCAGGCTGAAACTGTCGTGTGCAATACACGGAATTTTCACAAAATGATCCAAACTAAAAAATAGCTAGACCTATAATTTTTAAATTCTAATATTGATCCCCTCTGTCCGTGTGCAGCTTCATCACTTGAGCTTTCCTGGTGGAAGGGAGAAACGTGGGTTCATCTAGTAATTTAATTCTGGAAACTGTAAGCTCTTGCAGTAGTTACACTGATTTTGGTGCCGTCTACATAGTAGTACGCCGCAAAGGTGGCTGGTTTCGGGTCGAAATTTCGACTCTGTTGGGTATAGCTGTGTGTATGTGGGTTATAAACGGCGAAATTAGCGTATCTAAATTTTTGCTCCGATTCTTTATAATATGTCTTATCTCGTCGATGAGATAATATTGTGGAAAACCGATTTTGACAATGTACGGTAATGTGTAATATTGGGTGTTACGTTTGTGCGGTGTATCCAACCACAAACTGTAACTTCGGTTGTGTGCGTTTTTAGTTGACGGATTCGCATTCGGTCACTGCAGATGAGAGCATTTAGTGACCGCGTACGCTGGTATGTGTAATTTTGTGTATGATTTGAACGAGAAAAATCGAATATATATATAGGTGAGAACCAGAGATGAGGGAAAGTTATACCTATACCACGAAGAAAGTAAAGTACGTTTGACCATTTCTCCGTTCGTCCCAAATTTGCGTGAAACCCTGTGCCGGCCATTTCGTAAACCGTTGTTATTACACGAAGGCCCGCATAATCGTGCAATTCATTTTAATATCGAATCGTTTTTCTTCTTTATATTTCGCTGTTGGAATGACGGTTTGACGGTTGCACCCACAGCTACTAATCGGTATTTTTCGCACTTATTCTGTTGGAGCCCACTGACGGTGTTGTTTTGTGCAGGTGATTTGTGAGCCGTCTCCAAACAATGGACCTACCCTCGGTGGAGCTGGATTCGACGTTCGAACCGTTGCAGCGAGCCCGTTCGAATACATGGCCGCTGCCGCGTCCGGACAACTTCGACGAGTCGTCGACGCCGCCGTCGACGCTGAACCGGATGGCCGGCAACGGGTTGGACGGCAACGCCGTGGGCGTGGTCATCGGCGAGTTGCCGGAGAACGTGTCGGCGCTGGACGTGAAATGCGGCGTCATTCCGGAGTTGATGGCCAGCTCGGGCGCCGGCCCGGCTGCCTTCCCCTGCAGCCAACTGAAAAAAGGCTCCAGCCGTCGTAACGCATGGGGCAACCTCTCCTACGCCGATCTCATCACCCAGGCTATCACATCGTCGCCTGAAAATCGACTCACCTTGTCTCAGATTTACGAATGGATGGTGCAAAACGTTCCCTACTTCAAGGATAAGGGCGATAACAACAGCTCCGCCGGATGGAAAGTAAGTGCGCGCATAAACCTGTCCGCCGATTTTTTTTCTTTTTTTGTCTTCAGTGCCTTAGCTTGAAAAATTCAGCCTTCCCCGGGGGTTTCTTCAAGTTGTGGAAAACTTGACGTGCGGACATCATAATAGTTATCAAATTTAACTTTTAACCTTGTTATGCGTTTGAGCTAATCCTAAAGTTTATACATTCTCCAAGTCCGCTTAAAATTTTACATTGTTAAGTGGAGCAGGTTTTTCGAAATTATTTTTCACCGAGGAATGAGAATTATTTTTCCCAATATTGAAGTTTTGAACTTGCTCTTTGGTTAGAAATATGAAATTTTTTATTTGGCCTCGAAATGTTGAAATTCGTTCGACATTTACGGTGTCGAAAGACAGTTGTCGTATAATTATGTCAGTTGGTTCAGCTGAAGCTGATAGTTAATATCAGTCATTCGAAATGCAAGGTTGTTGGAAACGATGAAAATTGAAAGACCAAAATTTTGTAATGTTTTGATTTTTCCGAGTTGATGATTTATGAAAATTTGACTACAGGTACAGACGCTCAAAATACATTACATAAACCATTAACTAATTAAAACGATTAAATTTCGAAGACTATGTGATTATTTCTATTGGATGTGTGCCGTGTTGCTGACTTGTTTTCGTATGGGCGGCAATGTTACTGTGTGGACCCTACTGTATCCACGCTCCCTCTCCCCTCACTGAAAAAATTCCGTTTGTTTCCCTTTTAAACGCTGAATCAATCCGAGGTATATTTCCCAAGAAATATTGTCTTAATCTAAGCATGAAAGTATTCTAAAAGGTTGGATATATAAAGATTCACATCGTTCCTTCCTCCCCACCAGCGGTATTAGTAATAAATTGAAAAAATTTCTTCGGTTAGTGTTCCTTTCTTCCCTTCACTTCACACGATTGAGTAAACCAACAAATTGGTTATATAAAAATAAATTTTCAAGGATACCCTTTTATTTTAGTGTAAAAACGTTGTGTGAAACTTAGCGCACTGTCCATGGTCGCCCTGTTGGTCGTTCGTATTGAGCCTTTGGGGGTATAGCGGTAGGGGGCACTTGATAAATTGCTACGTATAAAATTCGTATTTTTATTCGAGAGTTCATTTGTATAGATTTAGGATAACTGGAAGCCAGGGCATTTTCAGTCCCCTAAAAAGTGTGGTCCTGAGGAAGAAAAGTATGATAACCTCAGCACTAAATGGAACAAAGAAGAAAGGCGGTGTTCTACCTTGGTATTATAGTCTATCCCAAAAAAGTAAAACGTGACGTCATATGAACAGATGGAGCAAGGGGGAATGGATTCACCCTATTCAACAGAGGTTGTATCTAAAAATGTTGTTTAAGAATATGTTTTTACGTTTTAAGTCGCTGTGAATTATTGTGAATCTCTCAATGACGTTACGTTGTTCTTATTTTGGGTAGACTATGCACTTTTGTTCTGGAGTGACAACGAGTGGTACGCTGCCTACTTAGCAGCCATAAAAGCTGAATTTTGTTTTACTGGCCTGAATTGAATAGGAGCGTCGAAAAAAAAAGCATCAAACCGAAAAGCCCTCCTCACCTTCCAAAAAAATGTGAATTAAAACATGAATCATAAAATTAAAAATCTACTTTATTCACCCCCTGAACGCAAAGTGTAAGAAACAATTTAATTGATGGATCTGACATTTTGGTGGAACCAAAATATATATTTCAGACAATGAATTATTTAACAAATTATTACAACTAAAAATGAATTTTCGTAGAAATTTTATTTAATTTTCACATAATAGGAACCAGCCGTCAAGTTAGCCATAAAAATTAAAATATTGAAATATCCATAAAGCTTCAAACTCTGAAAAATTAAAATGTATCTTTAAAATTTATAGTATAATCAAGAAATTGTATATTCAGCACCTATACAAAAATGGAAAAAGGGTAAAGATTAATTTTAATATTGAAAATTCTTGCATAAGAAAGTTGAATTGAACGAAGATATTTTGCTGAAACGTCGACATGTATGTTAGACTATTTTGTGAAGATTTGACTGAAATTGTATGTTTGGTTCACGAGATATGGCTAAAATTCTCTTCGGGATTGTGTTCAAATGATATGAATTCAATCTGTTTGTGGAATTTTAACAATATTTCGAAAACTTAATGTACTATTGCAGTCAAATTTTCACAGAATCTTTAGCTAACGTTCCTTGATGTCTCGGAAAATTTTCATTAGTGATGTATTAAGTATCGATGTTTTTTTTCAAAAATATTCTTCAAAAACTAGACGATAAGGAGCGATGAGGGGTATAAATCCCCCAGAGGAAAAAAGAGTAAATTTTGAAATAAAATTATTCGGTTTTAGATTTCAAGTTTGTGAAATATGTAAAAAATTGTCGACCATTCTCATAAAAATTTATAAATATAAAATGTGATTTAATCCCCCACCTCTAGAAGAAATCTTGAAACAGGGCTTGGTTTCGACCAACGATATATGACATACTTTAATGTTTTAACTTACCCAGATGAACTACTCGTATGGAAAACGCATGGAATATGTTCGTGTATTTGGTAGTGGATGGTTACTTATCATTCCCTTACACCAAGTTACCAAGTGATGTGTGTGTATGTTTGTCTGCAAATTTCTGGAGAGCTACTCAACCAAATTTGATGAAAAATTATTTAAATGATAAAGGGCAATCCCATTAAGGTCCCATATCATTTGTTTCATAATTCACAAAATAGATTTTGAATTTCTATATGTCTATGTATAGTGTACATTTGTCTGTAAATTTCTAGAGAACTACTTGACGGATTTTAATGATCTTCTTTTCAAATGATGAAAGAGATCCAATAATTACTATGATATTTTTTTTTTTTGGTATTGATTAGACAGTTTTTGAATTACCTTTGAAAAACATTTTTTTTAAATGAAAGTTTTTCATTCTTTGGACAGAATTCCTATAAAAGAAGTTTCTTCTTTTATCATAATCGTTGACTGAATAATATATAAAATTGATAAACCTCATGGAGAAGTTTTCCACAGAAAATTTAGTTCGTTTATAAAACATAGTGACACAGTGGTGTAGAAAAACACCCATCCTTACACCGTATACTTAATTCACTCTAAGAAGAGCGTGATGTCAACAAACCTTATCCACACTTATTTTCTTGATGTACGATATTTGTGTACTCCACAAAATGATGCTTATCATGGTGTAACAATGTACATCAACCATCGATACCTTTTTCTCTCTTCTCAACAAACCACAAAGGCTATTTGTGATTCTGATGTCACGCACTTCTTAGTGTGAATTGAGTATAGTGTGATGTGAAAATACACTCTGTTAATTTTGACTGATGTAATATCTGCGTGTAATCCTTTGACTGTATATATAGGTTAGGTACACGGACTGAGCTTACTACGAGTGACGGTATAGTGCGGGTAGAGGCAATGTGACAATTATCATTGGCAAAAGATGATTTTCTTCATGAAAAGTTCGGCAAGTTTATCATTAATTGAATTTGGAAAATTTTTCATTTTAGTTAAGATCATTTTATTTCTCGTTTGTCATAGATCTTTCAAGTGTGAACGATATCAAAAATCGTCGATACAAAGAATAAAAAAATAAAAAAGAATTTTTAGGTAAACGCTTTTATTCGAGTTAAGCGCCCTAAAAAGGAGAAAATAAAATAATTTTATTTTGTTTGTATCATCTAGAAATGGCATCAAATAAAAGCGTGGGGCGGACAACAATACCCAAATTTAATGAATTCAAATTTATCCATGCCATTCCATACCAACTCAATTCAACCTGGGAGGAGGACATAATTACAAACCTCTGAGGGGTCGATATAATTTTGATGCGTATCAGAATGGGCCATATTCCTGAACAATCCTCAGCTTTCAAATGAAATACCACTTCAGTGTTATTTGATCTATGGTTTCAGTACTTAAGTACCTATAAAGGAAAGGTTACTTAAATACTTTCCCTGAGGTAAAAAACTGACTAAGAATATGGCCCTGTATCAGTCATTTCTCTTCACTACCATCAATATGAGCTATATTGAAACAATAGCATCACACTACTGACATTAAATTCCTATACTAATTTGCTCCTATTACCGCCCAAGCTTTTATTGTATGTCATTTTTAGATGATACAAACAAAATAAAATAATTTTATTTTCTCCTTTTTAGGGCGCTTAACTCGAATAAAAGCGTTTACCTAAAAATTATTTTTTACTTTTTATTTTTTATTTTTTAGTTAAAGGAAATTTTTGATAGATTACCTAATAAAAGAAGTAAAAACGCGCAACTTAAACTTTATGCTCCATCCGCATACGAGCGATAAACAAAGCCTAAATTCTGTTCCTAATCGGACTAGAATAAAAGCGTTTAAAAATTAGAGGACCTTATTCCTTATTACTCGAATAGTACTGATTGATAAGAGATACCTTGTTTTCACATCTTATCACTGTGCTCAGTCCGTATCGTTACATATAGTCAAAGGTGTAATCCATACGACTCCATTATATCATGGCGTACGAAAGTGCATTAGGTCGCGTACACGACATGATAAGCCCATGAGGATTGAGCGCCACAGTGTAAAAACGCTCACCTTTCACACTTGGCAAAGAAACATATTCGTATCCGTGGCCTCAGTGTGAGTGTACGTAGGTGGTGTACATGTACCCTACATTTGTGTATTTGTGTACTGGAGCCACACTGAGTGTGAACTAGAAGATCGGAACGAAAACGAACAGAGTTATTTTGTAAATCCATGTGATCATTCTACTCGACCTGAAAAGCTAGTTTCAGTTGATGTGTGCCTTGCAATTTTTTTTTTGTAAACTGCCCTTGGAAAAGTACAAACTTTTTTTGTTTCCACTTTTAATTTCGTTAGTATACTTCACTTCTTATTCTTCCGTTTATCATCGCCCGCTATTTATGATTGAGACATCTGGTAACGGACCAGAGATCCCACAATAAACCTGCCCGCTTTGGACTTCATACGTTCGATGCCGTTGCTCTGAAATTTGCACAGGAGAGTATTTTCAATTTCTCGAATTTAATTTCGCTTTCCTACCCTCTTCATAATTATACGTAATTAGGTCAGTAATATTAAGGGCGCGCGAAAGTGGACTGGGACGTTTGACGTCACGTTCCTCTTGTCTTGAAATAAGTTCCGGGTTTTCCCAGTTTTATTTGTATTTCGTAATACTATAAATTTATCAAGGGAAAAATACTTGGGCTTTCGCTCGAGGTAGTCTGTAGGTCGCTCCCTCATCGCGTGTGCGTGCGTGCGTGCGTGCGTGTGTGTATGTGTGTGTGTGTGTGTGTGTGTGTGTGTGTGAGTGAGCGAGTTAGAGTGGGTAAAAAGGGGGGGTACATATTATAATTCGAGAACATACTGAGAATAATGACGTATCCGTATCGAGTACCGTATCGCCGCATTGAACCAAAATCGTGTCAACGGGTTTGACGTTGGCGTACTTCTATTTTCGACTTGTGCTCTTCGTCGCAGCCCCTCGCTGTTTTTTTCGAAAAACGCAGAAGTGTACGTAACGCCGTCACCCCGTAAAAATGGGAAAACATGAAACCGTGGAAAAAAATTGGATTACGATGAGCGGCGAATGAGATTGGAGAAGGAAACTCAACAAAAAAAAAGACACGGTCGTCGCGAAAAAGAGGATTACCTACGAAGAAGTTAGAGGTAGGCGCACGCGATCGTCGGGGCGGCGGCGGCGGTGCGGGTATACTTTTTCGTTGTGGGTGGGGGGAGTGTTCGGTGCGGTTTCGAGAGCGGTGAAGGGTGCGGAACGTTGCCGACATTCTACGAGATTCGTAGCTCAAGGTCATTAAGCCCGCTCACGTACACACGCGCACAAGCTCGTCGGCATTCACACTCACACTCACACTAGCTCCGAGTAACTCGCACTCGCACACTGGCGCACCGACGCGCACAAACGGAGTTCGTACTCGTGGCTGGTGGTTAAGGCGCGTCAAGACCTTGACGAACGACGCCAAAACGAGTCTCTTTCTCACTCGGTCTCTCACTCTCTATCTCATTCTCTGTAATTCTCTCCCTCTCCTCTCGCGATCTCTCTCTCTCTCGATCTCTTTTAGTCTCTCTCAATCTCTCTCTTTCGATCTCTCTCTCTCTTTCTCTCTCTCTCTCTCTCACTCACTCACTCACTCTCTCTCTCTCTCTCAGTCTCTCTCTCTCTCTCTCTCTCTCTCTCTCTCTCTCTCTCTCTCTCTCTCTCTCTCTCTCTCTCTCTCTCTCTCTCTCTCTCTCTCTCTCTCTCTCTCTCTCTCTCTCTCTCTCTCTCTCATTCTCTCTCGTTCCGCATACTTTTGTTTCTCGTTCGATTTTCGATTCGATGTTCGAATTTTATTCACACCATCCATCCACGCACTGTCGCACCAGACCAGTCGCAAAGGTGGTTTTTCGCCTACAATTAAGTGGACGGAGTTTCAAATTATGTGTATTGCCGGTTGCGTTCATTGTAGCTTTTCAGAATTTTCTACCATTATGTGAACTTCAGAACGCTGTAATTTGGAAAGTAATGGGACCTTGATCGGAAAAACAATAGAGAAATTTTCCCGAAGTTGTGACTTTTCTATCCACCCTCCGCAGTAAGTGGATTCTACAAAAAATACCTAAAATGTAACCTACATTATTAGCACTAACTCGTTCTGCGTTCGCATATTGCATTTGACAGCATCCCCCTCACCCAGAATGCATTGAACGCAACCAGTATTACCAACCAACCATCCATCCGACTGCTTGGGTGTCTCCCTGTCTCACAAACGCATCATTTTCTGGAATATTATGGTAGCGCACATCTATTTCACTCGTACAGTCTTACATACATTAGCGAAGGTTACACATCCATTTTTATCTCCTTGACCCTCTCCCCACCACAATTATTTTCTAAAAGCTGCGTCGCATCAGCTACGCACTCATCGTCATCGCTCTTTCATTCGGTCGTCGTCTATTTTTAAGTAGGTTTCTTTGGAAAATGTGCTTATTACGTGATTGGTGTGGTATCAGCCTCCAGGGTTGGCGGTGGGTACGTTTTTCGTTTCATAACCCGAGGAAAGTTTTGACGCTAATAACTTAAATTGGTGTATGTATATATATGTAAATTTCTTGTTTCCGTCGTGCAGGCCGCAAATTTTGTCCGATAATCACGAAATTTGGTACGAACATTTGTACTAAACTAAGGACCAGACCTGTTGATTTTGGTGGGCGGATCGGGCGGACGACACTTCCCGTACCACAATTTTTGTTCTTATTTTGGCTATAAAATGCTCAAATATTTATTTCAATTCATTAGGTACGCTACCAATTTTGGCGCGGATCGTTCGGATGGTATTTCTGGTATCTTTATTTTTGTCTTTATAAAATTTTGGAACCATATGTACGAAATTTGAAACAAATATTCATTATAATTTATTGTTGAATACTACCAATTTTTGTGCAGATCGACAGTCGTACTTCCGGTTAAGCTTTTTTTTCCTTTTTTCTAATTAGCATGAACTTTTAGTTTTACAAAAAAACCACGTGCTCGTGTTTTTTTTTTTTTTTTTTTTTTTTTTTTTTTTTAAATTTTATAACTTTATTATATTTCTTTGGTTTTTTTTACAAATTACATGATTATTTACTATACTTTATCATAATAATTAATTTTTCATTTCAAGAAATAATGCTTTTAAATTTCACATTGTCTAATATTTTGTTAGCAGCTGTTGCATTTCGTACAATCATAACATACCATTAACGCATATAAAATTACGAACAATTAATGTGATTGTGGAATACCTTGTCGTGAGAGATATTCTCACCAGAAGGAAATTCTACAGAATTTAAGCGTGTTCAGCCACTTCATACGAAAGTATGGGCAAGCCAAAACCAAACCGAACACTGGCGATTTTAGAGCCGGTTCTGTGAGTTTTTATACCCGTTTTGGCTGGTGCACACAAACACACGTACGTAATAAAATACGTACGTTGTTTAAGTACGGCCAGGTCGCATCATCCCCTACTATTGTAGGTGGCGGCTGGCCGGTTCGTGTACGAATCGTGACAGTGATTGATGGATGACGTCACGATTCGTACTCGTATATTATCTTGTACGTATACGTCGATAATTACGATCGAACGTAATATTGTGTGTTGGTTTAACGTCGCAAGGACGATAAGTTGCCTGCCCTATGGGGCGGCGACTGTCGTCGGGGGTCCGAGCCCCTACACCTCATACCGATGAGTCCCCACAGCTACTCCCCCCCAGTTTTTGCGCCACAAAAACGACCTAAAATGCGCAAGGCCTGGGGGACGTGCGGGTCTACTTCCGTTTTTGGTCGGCCTCCCATTTGGCCAGAGCACTTCCCACCGCGGCTCCAACGCACTCGTATGACTCTCTACGGGCGTTTGCTCGGGCCAGGTAGTTGCTCCGGCTAGTCTCACCCCTGTGCCTCGACTTCGCGTGTTTAGCGTGGGCGTAAGGGTGATGACGGGAGTGAGGGGGCAGCGGACGCTTGAACTCTGGCTTTCTGTGCATCGGGGAGTTTGTATTCCCCGATGTCCATGCAGCCATCCTTGCCCGCTCGTTCGCGGCCCTCTCGGCCGTGAACAGGAAGCCCATCGCTTCCTTCTTCTCTTCGGGTTTCGGCTCCGGCTTCGGGAGTTCCGGAGTCGGAGTCGTCTCCTCCGGAGATCGAGGAGGAGAGATGACTGGCGGCAACGGAGTGGTCATCTCCGCCAGTACATCGGCAATCGGAGGAGCTGTGTCCATCAACAGCTCCTCCTCTATCCTATCCAGCTCCGTTTTCGTTTTTGTCATCTGCTGAGTTTTTGACTTCTCAGCGGATGTCTTAGCGAAGTGGAAGCTGGCGGACATCGGGATAGGTATACGTGACATGATTAGAATGGGTTATTAGTTAGGAGAAGGCACCAAAAATAAAGCTCAAGAGACGACCAAGTAAATCAGAAGTTCGAGAACTGCTGTTTTTACCTCATTTTTCGATTTACCTTTACAGTTATTTTTCTTTATTTTCGGATCTTCTTATCTACACGTAGAGGGGGTAGCGCTTAAAATTCTCGGCCGTATATAAGTTTTCCGGTTAAGATCTGATCGGTTTAAGCAGAGTTATGCCTGAAATAAACTCAGTGAATATTATTTTTCGAATTCTAAGTACAAAGGAATCTCCGTTTGTGACGTCACGTCGTAGAGATTATCTTTGCGGTTAACGGTACTCGCACGTTGCAATGTTTTGTTTCCGTATTGCACGTGGATTTGTTTATTCCTGTCTTCTTCTTTTTGTTGGCATTCCTCGTTTGCTTATCTCCGGAGTTTCTTTGTCTCGCGGAGTTCCGATATTTCCCGTGTGTTTTTAGCGGGTTTCGACTTTTACTACGGATATTACTTTTCGGGAGTAAATTTTATTTTCGTCGCATTAACCTCTCGGACGTGCGGGAAGGATGTGAATTTTTGGGTTTTTTCGTACCTGGAGGTCTACCTCTTTTACGTGGTTGTAAGGGGGCCTCAGGATCAAATGTTTTGGTGATCACATCGTCCGAAAATCTCACTGTTTTCTTGAGTTTTTCTTTATGTGAGGTGTTTTTCTCACTTTTTTCGACGAATTCTTCCGTTTTTGTTTCGGAATTCGTCTGTGTATTTTCGGGGTTCTCCTTTTGTACCCTTCTAATTCTTTTATCGTCACTTACCAAGTACGCAGGCTTCAATCTGTCGATTGAAATTGTTCTTGGTTCGCCTGCGATGAGTATCACAAAGTTTTTCTCATCTCGTGATACTACTTTATAAGGACCGGCGTATGGTTTCTCCAGCGCAGATCTCATTTTTTCGTCTCTAACAAATACGTGTGAGGTATTGGCCAAGTGTTTCGAGACGTAAATCTTGGGCTGGCCATGACGAGCTGCCTGATTTAGGAAGTTGTTGGCATCATTTCTTATATTTTGTACCATTATCTCGGGGCTAACTTCTTTCGATTTTGTGAAGAAGTCCCCTGGAAGGCGTAGCTCTTCGCCGAACGCTAATTGCGCTGCAGAGTGACCTGTATCAGTTTGTAGGGCGGATCGAAGGCCTAAGAGGATGGTAGGGAGTGCTTCTACCCATCTCTTTGTATCATGTGACATGATGGAGGCTTTGAGAGCTCTATGCCATCTCTCTATTTTGCCATTGGCTTGAGGATGGTAAGCTGTGGTATGACTGTGTTGAACACCAAGCTTATTTGCCAGCTCTTTAAAGAGCGAGCTCTCGAATTGGCGACCTTGGTCCGTGACTATGACTTCCGGTACGCCATACCTCGCAATCCAGGTATCGTACAACCTTGCAGCTACTGTTGGAGCTGACATCTCGTGAAGAGGGATTGCTTCCGGCCATCGTGTTGCCCTGTCTATTATCGTCAACAGGTATCTGTGTCCTTGGGATGGTGGCAATGGGCCTACCAGATCGATATGAACCATTTTAAACCGCTGTGTTTGCTTGAATGATTTGAGGGGCGAGCGAGTGTGTCTTCCTACTTTGGATTCTTGACAGTTCAGGCAACTGCGAGCCCATTTGTTGCAGTCAGACTTCATTCGTGGCCATACAAATCTTTCTGAAATTAGTTTAGCACTACATTTTGGCCCAGCATGTGACAGGTTATGTACACTGTTGAAAGCCAACCTGCGATATTTTACCGGTAGAAATGGCCTATTCTTACCTGTACTGATGTCACATGTTAATAAAACATCAGTACCGGGAATTTTTCGCTGTCTCAATTTGAGGGTAGTATCATCGTTCGATAACAGCCCCTGCAGTTCTGCATCCTTAAGCTGTGCTTTAGCTATTTCAGCATAAGGTAATTGGACAGGAACCGAGATAGCTTCGATTCTACTCAAGGCATCAGCTGGAGTGTTAAGTTCTCCACTTATATACTGAATGTCTGTAGTCAGTTGGCCAATATAGTCCAACTGTCGTGCTCTTCTCGGAGATGCCGGTTCTGCTTTTTGTGTGAAGGCATATGTTAGGGGTTTATGGTCAGTATACACAGAAAAACATCTACCCTCTAACTGGTGCCTGAAATGCTTCAACGCAGCAAAAATTCCGAGCAATTCCCTATCGTATGTGCTGTAATTCTTTTCGGTTTTTGAGAGCTTCCTCGAGAAGAAAGCTAGCGGTAATTTGATGTTGTTAGTGTCCAGTTGGTACAATGTTGCACCAATAGCAAAGTCTGATGCATCGGTACTTACGCATAACGGCAGACTTTCGTCTGGATGAGCCAACAGAGTTGCATTTGCCAGTGTTTCTTTGATATTTTCAAAGGCCTGTTCGGCTTCTTGGTTCCATTCGAGTGGAGTTTTATCTTTCTTTTTACTTGTTTTTATTAATGCAAACAGCTTACTTTGTTCGGCTGCTGCATTCTTCATGCAACGTCTGTAGAAATTCACCATCCCCAAGAAACGCCTAAGTTCTGCGACATTTGAGGGCTTCGGGAAGTTCAATATTGGCTCTACCTTGGTCTTCAAGGGGGAAATGCCTTCGGTCGAGACTTTGTAGCCGAGGAAGTCAATTTCGGTCTGTGCATATAAGCTTTTGCCTACGTTGATAGTGAGTCCGGCTGCGTGTATACGCTGTACCACGGCTCTCACATTCTCCTCGTGCTGATGCTCACCGCCTTCTGAGCAAATGCAGATATCATCCAGGTATGCATATGCAAACGGCAATTCCCTAAACAGTCCATTGATAAATCGTTGGAAAGTTTGTGCTGAGTTGCGTAGTTCAAACGGCATTCGAAGGTATTCGAATAATCCAAAGGGGGTTATAACCGCTGTCTTTGGAACGTCCTGGTCGGCCATAGGAATTTGGTGGAATGCCCAGTTGATGTCTATTTTTGTGAACATCGTTTTACCCTTCATATTCGCGTTGAAGTCCATTATATTGGGGACTGGGTAGCGATCAGGAACTGTTATGGCGTTTAAGGCCCTGTAGTCGCCGACAATTCGCCACTCTCCACTTGCTTTCTTTGTCATGTGGATAGGAGAGCTCCATGAGCTTTTTGAGGGGCGACATACGCCCTCCTCAACGATGCGATTGAAGTACTCTCGTGCCGCTTTGAGTTTGTCGGGTAATAACCGTCGTGCTCTAGCATGGCAAGGCTGTCCTTTGGTTTCTATGTAGTGAACCGTGTCGTGTTTGTACGTAGGATGCCTGCGAATTGAGGGTTGAGTGACTCCAGGATAGTCTGACAGGATCCGTAAGAGTTGTCCGTCGACTTTAGTACAGCTGGATATATTTGTGTCCAGTCTGTATGCTAGCGTTTTGCCTTCCACACTTTCATTTTCACTATTGATCAGTTTACCGTGTTTGAGGTCGATGATCAGGCCATAGTGTGCAAGAAAATCTGCACCCAGGATCGGGTTTGGAACGTCTGCAACCGTGAAGGACCACGTCATATTTTTGCTGAGTCCGATGTCTACTTTGCTTGTCTCAAGTCCGTATGCTGGAAGGTTTTGACCATTCACAGTACGGAGATAGTATTTCGGAGGAAGTACTTTTTGGGTTTTATTTACTGGCAATATGCTCAGGTCTGCTCCCGAGTCAATTAAGTAACGTCTCCTGTTTGTCCTGTCCTTGATGAACAGGCGGCGTGAGTATTTTTCCGAGGGGTCTTCGGCCGCACAGATGGCCCCTCGTTCTAGTTTGACGCTTCCTTGTTAAAGGTTTTACCCCACCATCTGCACCTGTTGTTACATTTGGTGGCCTCAGCGCCAAATCTATTATGGAAAAAGCAACTCTTATCATCCCAATTTCGAGACTGGGTTTTGGGAGATGATGTTCTAGGGGGAGTTGAACTCTGACCCCTGCTTCCGGAACTAGATCTGCGGTCTCTTGACCGGGACTGACGTCCTCTGCTGCTATTATTATTGTTGTTGCCTCTACTTTTCGATCTTTGTCGCCAGCTACTATTGGGCTTCGTCGAGCTTTGGCTTTTGTTCCTCTTTACTTCCTCGGTCAACTGAGCTATTTGTGCTCGAAGTTGAGCGAGTTCCCCAGTCTCTGCAGATACTGCGCTGACCACCGGCTTTGACCTTGTGTATTCGAGCGCATTGTCTGCGGATTTCGCAAGGAAGTCCAGATCCGCGGATGTATTGATTACCGTGGAACCAACGGCGGCTAGGCACTGCACAACACTTTGTGGTAGTTGCTTGCAGAACTGATTGCCTATGACAGAAGGGGCTACGATATTGTCCGCCTTCTGTCGTAACTTCGCCATGAAGATTGAGGGTTTGTCGTCCCCCATCTTCATACCACCCATCACATCGTCTATTATTTCATTTTTTGTTTTCCCGAATACTTTTTTAATTTTCTTGACGAACCAGGCATACTTGTCCTCTTCTGTCGAAGGGCATTCCATAACGTCCGGAATGTGGCGGATTATTTGTGGGGGCATGCCTCCACAGATATGTGTATACCGCTGGTTCAGAGTTATGTTCTCTGTTCTGAACCTGCCTTCTAATAGAGTCAACCATAATTCTACCTCATTCGGTAGAAATTCCGGGATGTCTATCCTTCGTCTATAGAGATTAGGGTTCTGTCCTGGTTGCATTTGTAAAAGTTGCAAGATTTGGGCCAGGACTTCGGGTGTCAGCTGCGGCTGACTACTGCCTCCCTGTGATGGTTGCGGGTTTTCAGTTGGTGGTGGAACCATTGCTGTGTCTTTTTGTTGACAAGCGTATTCCACAGTACTTCTGCCTTCCTTACTGGTCGAAAACACTGGCTCCTGTGTTTGTAGGACAGGTGTTTTCGGGTCGGAGCTTTGGCTTAAAGTCCGACCACTTCTCAACGTTTTAACTGCAAGGTCTTCTTTATTTATTGCAGTTCCCAGTCGTGCTAATTCTGGGTGTTGAGGGCCTTCTTCTATATTTGCCAAATTCAAGGAGTGTCGAGTCGAAGTCGGGGGAGTTGGGGGATGAGTCCAACCTTCTTCCTCCAGGTCTACTGTCTGGTTTCTCCTTGTTTGTATATTTTAAGGAGAGGGGTATAAATTCCCACTTCAGCAGACTCTTACTTCGACGACCTAAAGGTGTCTTAGTCTAGGTAAAAAAATATTTTTTAATTTGCCGAGCAAGCGAGAATCTCGCCAGCGCTACTGCGCCAAGTTGAAATAGCGCCGAAGCGCCTAAGACTCCTCACGACGTGGCCGAAATCACGTCGGGGTCACCACTGTGGAATACCTTGTCGTGAGAGATATTCTCACCAGAAGGAAATTCTACAGAATTTAAGCGTGTTCAGCCACTTCATACGAAAGTATGGGCAAGCCAAAACCAAACCGAACACTGGCGATTTTAGAGCCGGTTCTGTGAGTTTTTATACCCGTTTTGGCTGGTGCACACAAACACACGTACGTAATAAAATACGTACGTTGTTTAAGTACGGCCAGGTCGCATCATCCCCTACTATTGTAGGTGGCGGCTGGCCGGTTCGTGTACGAATCGTGACAGTGATTGATGGATGACGTCACGATTCGTACTCGTATATTATCTTGTACGTATACGTCGATAATTACGATCGAACGTAATATTGTGTGTTGGTTTAACGTCGCAAGGACGATAAGTTGCCTGCCCTATGGGGCGGCGACTGTCGTCGGGGGTCCGAGCCCCTACACCTCATACCGATGAGTCCCCACAGTGATCATCAAAATTCATAATTTTTTTTCTCGAAAATTACTTTTTTCAGCGAGGCTTGCTGCGCTACAGTTTTTTGTGTTTGTTCCACATCTTGTCTGTCTAGTCCAGTCTTCTATTTATGCATGCAGCTACATAGTGCAACTGTCAAACAATATTTTCTGGTTAGTCTTCGATTCGATCTGAAATTCTGCGTTGCAAATCGACGTCGTTATCGAATTACTGAAATGAGTTATGAAATCAAATGGCTGGTTCGTCTCTTAATTTTCTTGAATAGTCAATTTTTATCTTTTTTACCCAATTTCTTGCAAACAGGGTATTAAAATTGACCTCAGAAAAGGGTTCGCGATGGGGATGATGAAAATTAGCCGTTTCATGAAAAAAGAAAACGATTCGTACCATTTTTCTATTTTGACCTAATTATGTAGGTTTTCTATTGAAAATCTATTTATTAATCTTTGTCATGGAACGACTTAGGGTTGGGGTAGGTCCGTTCTTCGTTTCATAACTCCGGGAAAATTTTGACACTAACTCAGATTCGTATTTTTATATATGAAGCCAATTTCTGCAGTTTTTATCCCGATAGGCACGAAATTTTGAACGAATATTAGTACTATGCCAAGGATCTGAAGTATTGATTTTGTTGCTGATCGGCCGTAAGGTACTTCTGGTATGGCAATTTTCGTTTTTGTTTCGGCTATAAAATTATCAATTATGGATCAGTAGCTACGGAATTCGTAAGAAATATCACAACTTGCTATAAATTTTGGTGCGGATGGTACCATTGGTAACACTATTTTCGTTTTTATTTTGCCCCCAAAATGTCTTAATTTTGGACCAGTAGGAACGTAATTCAGATCAAATACTTATTACATCTATTAATAACTTTAGTGGCTGAATAATTTTACATTTTTCGAGAACCTACTTTTTCTAATGCTGCTACCTTCGAGGTTTTTTTTATTTGTACTCATTCAGCTGGGTCAGAATGAGAGTTTATCTTGTTTCTTTTTTTTCTAACGTTGATATTTTTCATTGAGAGCTGTTTACTTTTTAAGTAGGTGTTCCATTATTCACTTTAAGGTCGCCAGATTACCTGTTGACTCGAAAAAGGAAAAAATTTTTTTTCAAACAATTTTGGACAATTATTACGCAGAATTCATGTATTGTGTAGTGGACATTGTGGAATATAAACGTCTCCACCCCAAGTTGATTTTGTCCCCTTTTACAGCCCCCTATTAATAAAACTTTGTACAATAAAAAGTTTGATAGCTTTCAACTTGAGAACTATTGCGCCCTTGAAAAATGTGTGTATTTCTTAATTTGTAGAAAATTTTTTGAGAAAACTTCTTACTGACAATAAAATTTTCTGTAGAATTGACCTTTTAACGAGAAAACCACGAAAACAACTATGAAGTATGGTCTAAAACACCTTGGCAGCCTCAGGGGAGAGTATCAACTTCAGAGGTGGCGAGTATTCGATTTTATATAGTTCGCCCCCAATACAATGAACCCCCAAAGCGCAAACATTAACTTCATTTTTCGTGAGAAAAAGGGGGTAGTAATGTGACAAACCAAAAAGTTGACTATATTGCAAAAAATACGCCACATTACCTGTAAATATACCTATATATATATATATATATATATATGTGTGTGTATTGCCCAAAATTTTGTGTTCGCGGTTTTGAGGAAACTAGAAGATAGATAATTCTGAAATTTTCACGAGAGATTGTTCTTTTATTGGAGCACTTCTGACAGAATTTTAGTGCCTGTTGGTTAATTAGTTTCTGAGGAAACTGGAAAACAAAAAATTTATGGAAAAATCGTTTTTTCAGAATACTGAGAAAACGACTAAAGTGATGGAATTGAAACTTTTCACGACAGATTATCCTTCTGTAGTTGCAAGTCCGATAGAAGTTTAATGCATATGTGACAAAATTGGAGAAGAACTATCGTTGAAAAAAATTTTGTTTTTATGGTTTTGAGAAAACTAAAAAAGGGATAGGGCTAAAATTTTTACGAAAGGTATTCCGCATATGGGACCAGATCTGATAGGAGTTTGGCGCTTATTGGTGCAGTAGTTTCCAAGAAAACTAGAAAACAAAATAGTCCTGGAAAATCGGTTTCTATCTATAAAACATCGAAAGATGAATATTTTTGTTATAGAGATATAACTATCGATAGTTTCTCGTAATTTTTTTCACCTTTAACTAGCAATGAATTATTGTTTTATCAATGTTCGTCAGATATCGATGACTATCGATATGAATATCGATTACTATCCATATTTTTGTACAATTATTTCAAGTTTTTGGAATTTAGTTTTTTTGAAAATTTGTGGCTGGGTTTTCTGGCGAAGTATTGCTACGCTCGAGTTTTCTACTTCCCAGTTGTACGTCGTGTTGTCGTCACCGCCGTCGCTACGCCACCGCCACCGCCACCATCACCAAGCCGTGCCCAACCGTCTTCATCCACGAGACTTGAGCTTGCTTTGACCATTGCGACTGTGGGGACAGGTCAGAGGTTGAGACGGAGACGTCTGTCTCTTCGATCTTTAGCCTTTAGCCTAAATTAAATGCGTTCCTACCGCCAGCCATCGACGTATGTAATTAATCATACGCAAGCATGCTCTCGTGTTGGTGTTGAAGTTAGCGTTGCTCGTTAATAGCTAGTCTTAGACTCCCAGACCCTAGTGGTCAGGAGTTAGGCCGGTGTATATTCTGTCGAGTGCTTTTCGTTTCGCTGCCCTATTGTCTTATTTGCGAGTACAGAGTGTTACGTATTCGTTTCTTCTATTCTCATGTAATAATTTAATTCGGGAAAAGTGTGCGTATAGTGGTGGGCAAATACGCCATGTTCTCTTCACTTTTGAAGTCTCGAGAAACCTGCCCTTGATGTTACTGCTCTTTCTAAAAGCATATTTGAATCGGCTCCTTGTTCTGCAAGAACAGCATGCTGAACGCAAATGTGAATTTGGTAACGTTGGGTGGCAGTGGCGCAACTACGAGGGGTCGAGAGGTACTTGTTCCGGGGTAGCAGGGATCAGATTTTTAGGGACTGCGAAATCACATTGGTGAATAATTTTCTTTGAACGATTGTGATCAAACTTTTGGGAGTTCTTTCCATGTGGGAGACTGAAATATCGTACTTATGCTTGATAACGGTTAGAGTTGAAACGTCGCCGTGTATGTTACAACTTTTATAACAATATATATAACATACTTTTTCGAGCTGTTTTTTCCGAGTAATTCGTGTTATGTAATTTTTACAACTCACACAATAATATTTATCGGAAATATAAGCATTTTTCGTACGAAGAATTTTTCTGTAATATTGACGTTTATTGTTCTGGTAATGATTTTTTTAACATGAAAATGCTTCTTCTTTTTTATTTATTTTCATTTAATTCAGTTGGTTGCTCATGCTTTACCTTCTTATTTATCAGTAGAAGTCTGAAGAGGGTTAGTTTCTGTTCTGAATATGAGAATGGAATGAATATTTTAGCGATCTCCTAAAAATTCCTTCATTCATTCTGAAAATTTTCCTAGAGATGGCAAGTTATTTCTTTCTTCCTCTCTCCGAGCGGAATGTTGTAGAGTTTTAGTACAGTTAGCCCACTTTCCTTTTCAGAAACTAATTAATTTAAAATCCTCGGAGTTGATTTTCCTCTAATTGCTTGAATGTGAAGTTAAAAGCCGATAAATAATATTATACCTTGTGCAAATTTCTAATACAGCCCTGTAAAAAGTTCTCGCATAAGGGTATAAAACATTGAAAATAAGTTAATGAAAATTGTTCGTTCCCGTTTTGAGTTATTAACCCTTCGATAGGGCCTTCGTGGCCGAAGGCAAGAGCCTAGCCAAGGGACAAGGGAGCGATTACTCCATGACCTTATTTTGTATTTTTTTTCTCGTCACTTAAATTTGGAAAAAATTCTGATAGTGAATTTCTGAGAGTGGGTTCCATAGATGCTAAATTTCTCAAATTTTCAAAAGTAACGTCATCAAATTTTTGTTTTGTCTCCCTTGAAGAATCCTGGTTACGCCTCTGCCGAAGAGTTAATGGTCAAGGTGGAAATTTTATGAAAAATAATTTCTGGAAGAAGAGAGAACTTGACTCATGGCTCGCCATATTACCCTGTAGTCCGGAAAGCGAAAGTAAGAGAAAGAAAAAATTAAACATAGTTGGCAGCCAAGATTATTTTGCACGAATCTCTTCCAACTGATGTCTTAGTAAACATATCGAACGTTTTGCATGATCCCCCCAGGGCCATCTTCCCTAGGAGCCTTGTTATATTACAAAATTCAATTTTTTGCAGATATCTCTCTGACTATCAATTATAAGAAAAAAAAAGTACCCAATAAAAATTATTTTGAATAAAATTTTGCACAAAACAAATCCAATATACGTTTCTTGTAAAGTGAAATGTAAGGCCACTAGGGAGCATTTAAATTCCGCTATGTTTCAAAAATTGAGCCACAGTGAACATTATACAGTTACCACTTTAACACTTGAAATAAAATATTTGATGAAGATTTCTTCATTCAATGGTAAAATAAATATGTTGAAAATAAATTTTTTAAAATATGTTTTTATAAGTATAAAAACGTGTGAAATGAAACCTAGCGAACCTTATTGCACTCATGCAGAAACAGTAACCTAACCTGCAGTTGCGATCCAAGCGCTTTTGTAATGCTCTAGCAGAAAACTTGATAACTATTAATAGGTCTATCCCTATACAAACCAAAAATAAAATCCAAATTCTGTTCCCAAACAGAGTTAAATAAGTTTAGGTTAAAAACATCGCGGAAAGTTAGCTGCAGTATTGGTATAATTTTTAAATCGCAGTAGCGAATAGAATGAGAGCTTATAAAAAGCTTTTGATAAAAAGATATAAAAAAATTGTAGCAATCAGTTCAGGAGTGTATGTAAAGGGATCGTTCGACTGTGAACCTTTTCTCAAAGAAAAGTCATAGATTTCTAAAAATAGTGTTTTTTTTTTGTTAAATTGATGGGAATGTTAAAAGAGATAATTCGTACCATTTTCCCATTTTCACCTAATTTTTACCCAGTATGCTTGAAAACGAGGTATCAAAACAGACCTTGTAAAAGGATTTGGGGAGGGATACAGAAAATTATCAGTTTCATGGAAACAACAACCAAGTTTTTACTATTTTCCCATGTGGGATTCCACTAAGTACTATTTGTGCGTAGCCAGTTAGCCTTAATATTATAAGGTAGGTAGCAAACTGTTTATAACAGACATATAATAGACAATTGGGCTTTGCTGCAGACGCAGTGAGTGTCTATATTGGCGCAGCACAGTGAGGTGGCAACGAGTGCAGCAGCTACATATGTTGACATATCGTTTCCCACTCACGTGGTTTTTTCCCTGCATGTGTCGTCTAAATAGACAACGCGTATTTATTCTATGGACGAGTGGCTGAGCCTCGTAAGGGGGGAAATCGCCACCGCTTTCCCTCAATTTTTGCGCTACAAAAATGACAATTGAGCAGTTATTGAGGAGATTTCATCTAAAATTCTAAGTAACTCCTATTATTTTAGAGTTTATTTGCAAAAAACATTTTTTTTTATCGCAGTTTTTTGCTCAACTATCAATTTTATGTGGATGTGATTGTTGTGTCTAGCAAAATTATTCGTAAATTTTTGATTGTGATTTTAGAATTTTTGTGTGAAGTTAATCATTTGAGGAAGTAAGTTTGGACAACAAAATTACTCCTCAGTTTTTGGTTGTAATTTTAACGATATTATTTGTTACGAATTTTTTTCTCCAAGTCCCTCTGTGCTATATGAGCATATTTTTGAGTAGGACGTATGTTTTTAATTTTGACATTTCCTTTAGGCGTACCTCTTTTTCATGGGATTATGGGTTCTTAGGAATGTATTTGGTGACCAGAATGTTATAATTAAATTTGACATATTTTTTTTTTTTATTACAGTTCTGAGTAACCTGTTCTAACCATTATGAATCAGGCCCAGAATTTTGTTGTAAATTATTTTTGTGTTGTGATTTGTTTATTGTATCACTATTAACCTGTTCATTTGTTTTGACAAACTTATTTTTAGAGTTACTCTATTTAGGCAATTGAAAGGGCAGATCATTGTGTTTGATCTCTAATTCTCTCTGTCTGGTGGTTTTTCCCATCATCACAAATTAGAAATGCAGGTTTAAACCTGTCAATTGAGACTATTTTTTGTTCACAAGATATGGGCCTGCATATGGCTTTTCAAGTGCACATTTCAGTCTTGTCATCTTGCACTCACAGGTGTTGTGGTCAAATGTTTTGACACATAAATTTTAGGCTCGCCATGTCAAGTTGCCTTTTGTTTGACAGTGTTTGCATCATCATGGATATTCTGAACTATAAGCCGTAGGGTCAAATCTTTGGATATGGTGAAAAAATCACCTAGTAGAAGTAGCTTTTCACCGAGCCGTAGTATAGCCATAAATCCTATTTCTGACTGTAATGCAGATTGTAAACCTAACAAGAAGGTAGGTAAAATATCTATCTATCTTTTTGGGTCTGCAGCCATAATGGAGACCTTTAGAGCTCTATGCCACAGCTCAATCATAACATTTTCTTGATAGTAGTAGGTTGTAGTGCGATCATGTTCAGCACCCAGCTTGGACCAGTTATTTAAAAATTAAACTTTCAAATTGATAACCTGGTTTGTAACAATAACCTCCAGTTCACCAAAATGGTGAATCCAAGTATCATAAAGTTATTTAATCACTGTAGGGGCTGACATCTCCGCTAATGGTATTGCCTTGGTCCATTTGGTTACATGATTAATCATAGTCAACAGGTATCTGTTCCCACAAGATGGTGGTAATGGACCAACAAAATTGATATATATAGTTCTGAAACGCTCAGTATTTTTAAATTTCTTGAGAGGCGACTTTGTGTACCTTCCAACCTAGAACTATTGGCAGTTCAGACTTAGTTTAGCTCATTGGTTAGTTTGCTTCCACTCGTGACCAAACAAATCTAGATGAAACTAGATTGGCAGTACTTTTGGGTCCAGTGTGTGACAAGTTGTGCACACTTTCAAACATCATTTTACAATATTATTTTGGCAGGAATGGCCTGTCCTTGCCTTTACTCACATCACAAGTTATTTTAAGATGTTTGGACTGTGAATTTTGTGTTGCCTTAGTTTCATATTTGTTTGCTCATTGCTTAAAAATTCCTCGAGTTCCAAATCCATTAGCTAATCTTTAGCTATATCAGTCTCTTAAGGGGAGAAATCCTCACATCCCATTTTCACTTTGTTTTTTTTTAATGTATATCAATATTTTGGTAGATATAGTGTAATTATATTGCATTGACCAAAATTTGTGTTGATGGTTTTGAGAAAACTGCACAATTATATGGTTGAAACTTTCAGGAAAGTTGGTTATTACATTGGAAAAGTCTGATAGGAGTTTTATACCTATCTATTCAGAAGCTAGCCAGAAAATACTGGAACAAAAATTCCTGGAGAAGTGGTTTTCCAGGATTTTGAGAAAACTTCAAAAGGAGTTGGGCTTGAATTTTTCACGATACATAGTACTTAGGTATGTGCAAGTCTCATGGAAGTTTGTTAGTTACTTATTTAATAGTTTTTGAGAAAACTGGAAAAAAAAAATTGCTGAAAAACCTTTTTTCTTCCTCAGATTTGAGAAATGTACAAAACGGATAGGGTTGAAATTTTCACGAAATTTAGTCCTTTAGTGGACCAGGTCTGCTAAGAGTTCGGTGCCTATTGATTCAGTAGTTAACGAGGAAAATGTAAAACAAAAGGAAACTGCTTGAGAAAAGCAAGTCGTCTGTGTTACATGAAGTATCGTTTCCATGTTTGCAGAGGAAGGGATTATTTTATTACTTAAAACTGTTAACAATAAAATTTTGGTTGATGAATATGTTCGTTAGATATCGATAACTATCGATGCAGGTTTTTGTAATTTTTTGAGGTATTTGGATTTCAGGATTGTTGAATTGTAGCTTTAAATCGGCAAACTGTAACGGCCAAAAGAGGTGGTTCAGTACTGGAAACTAACCTCTTTTGGGGCGATTACACTTCCTTCGATATACGATAATATTCACTGGAATATTATAATATTCGAGAATTATTTTAAGTTACTGAATTTTATTATCCACAACTATTGTGGACCTTAACTAAATGAAAGACTTTAATTAAATTGAAACACACAATAAATTTTATCACTTTACTTTTAAAACACAATATTAAATTTACAATTATTCATTCATAGTCTAAGACTGGAAGAATATTGCAGGTACAGTATACGACTGACCAGTTTATTTACAATAAAATATATTACACTCTTACGCAGTGTCCAGAGTACAATTACAATTCTATACAATACAATTATTTTAATGAAAACCAGAGTTTATATACCTGTCAAGGTATATGGTTTTCTATGGAGTTGTGAGTAGAGTAGGGATTTGCTGATTTAGGTATTTAATTATTTCTAGAATATTCGGGTACCAGA
The DNA here is from genome assembly GCA_011428145.1 of Ericerus pela. Lineage (NCBI taxonomy): Eukaryota > Metazoa > Arthropoda > Insecta > Hemiptera > Coccidae > Ericerus > Ericerus pela. Next base: position 13,908 of record WOFM01000101.1, on the reverse strand, counting down.
ATGTTCAGGTACTCGAATATTCCATTAGAAAACGTGTAGTGGTTGTTGGCAGGAAGTAACGGTACTTTTGCCAGTTGAAAATACATATTAGGGAAAGAATTTGCTTAGTAAGAAAAATGTATTTTTCTGTGAACGAAATATGTACGTCTATATTAAAATATGACGAACATATTTGTTACATAATTCTCCAGGGGGAAGAAAAAAAAGGAGAAAAAAAAATTCTTTTCACAGCTAGTTTAAGGGGAAAAATTTATAATTAACAGTTACTTTTATATATATGAGTAAATAAATACATAAAAATATATGGCATAAAATGCAATTTAAAAACTTAGGATCTAAAATTTAATATACATACTAATACATAAAATTCTTAGGTTCCTAATGTTTTTTTGTTTTTTTTTTTTATTTTTAACATATTTGCATTTTTTTGCATTATTTTTTTACAATGTTGTACTTTCAGCAATATACATTTTAGTATTATTTCGATAGGGATTTGAGTACATTTATTTATTTATTCCAATTATAATTATAGTTAAGATAAGTAACCAGGATAGGCAGATTATATTAACCATATTAAAGTTATTATTATTTTCAAGATTAGGGATTTTTAATTCAATATTTTTAATTTTATTTTTGAGTTTATTAGTGGGAATAGAATGGGGAACAAATGATTTCCATTTTGGATTATATACCTTTGATGTTGCGAGATCTACCGCTAAATCAAAAGGTTCTGTGGCTTCTGAAAAGTAAGTCCACAGGAGAGGGAGGTGATTTTCGATTTTTATTGTCTCTTGAAGGATTCGGAGAGGCAAGGTATTTCAGTCGGTATGATAATATTGTTTTTATTATTTTTATCAATATTTTTGATCTGAATATGACAAGGTACATCTAGGATAAATGTTCCAGGGGAGTCATTATTTATTTTTAATTGTTCAGATTATTTTGTTATTAAATTTGTTGCAATTAGGGTATTAAAATTTATTACGGCAAACTTAGTATGTCCAATGGGGTGTGTACAAGTGTTTGATTATTGTTAACTGTGCACTTAAATGAACAAGATTGCAGTAAATTTTGGTTTAAATCTTGAAAAAATAAATTTTTCGCACAGGACGATAGTTTATCACTTCCTCGATTTGAAGGGAGATAACATAAAGGTTTGTCGGAGTTACAGTAATGGAGATTAGTTCCAGAAATGTATCTGACAGTATTTGATCTGATTTCATGAATGATTAGAGAGGGCTCTTGATCCCAACTACACAGTTCATTAGTATGACTTTTGAACGTGAGTGGTATGAAATCAAAAATTTCATATTTTGTATTAAAATTTTTTAATGGTACTTTAATTTCTAATTTGAGAGTATTTTTGTAAAAATTACAGTTTACAAGTTCTGCATGGTAATAATTTTGAATATCTGCAGTGGGGATGGCTAGATCTAAGTCTAGGTATTTTAATTTTGTATGTAGTCGCGAAATGTCCTGTTCAAGGATAGTCTTAGGGATTATCGATGACGGAATCATATAGGACTTGCAAGATGTTAGGATGTTTGATAACCTAAAGGTATTCACTAGGTAGCTGTCATAGAAACCTTGTAAATAATTTAAAGATATCAATAATTCATGCTCTTCCAATGAATTTTCCATGAAAGAGTTTGTATGGGCAACAAAATTTTTCATAAAACGATTTGTATGATCAATAAAGTTATGTAAATTTGTAGAGGTATTTACTAAAGATGCATGTTCCGAAAGTAGTTGGTTTTTTATTATATTATATTCATGTTTTAAGGAAATTTCATTTGCTAGGAAATTTCTTCCATTGCGGAAATTAAGCACTCGACAACAAAATCGTAGCGCATTTCCAAAGAAGGATCTAATTGGAGTAAAGACGCTTCGTTTGTTTCAAATTGCTGATGGGGTAGAATAAAAATCTTGGATGAGTGCCAAATTTTGATTCTTTAAATTTTTTATGGAATTTTTTAATCGTAAGGCCATTTTTCCATATTTGCAGTTTTTCCATTCGGTAGCATTACAAAGTGCATGCTTGAAGTTAGTAGATAGGATTTCATCTGCTGACTCGTGTAAGTCTAATTCTAACGAGTACAGAATTGGAGCTAATTTTGCATATACGTAAATATTGCTGATTTCCTGGAAGTAAGCACCTGTGGACGCCGTGGTAATCCGATATATGTGTCAGATGACGTTCGTTGTGCTGAATTTTTGGAAATTTGATATACGTACATGACAGCAATTATTTGAACAAACATTTTTTTACTGAAATAGAAAGAGAAGAAGCAAAGTCTCACTTATTTCTTACTGTATCAAGTAAAATTTGATTATTCGAGGGAAAAATTATAGCAACATTAAGCATAATTATAGGATTGGTACATTTAGGTTGTTCTTATTTCGGACTTATCATTTAGTTCGTATTATAATTTCAAAAGGTTTTGTTCGTTATAATTTTTTCTTTAAAGCAAATTTCGTTTGTTATATTCGGAAAGTTTGGGAGAAAAAAAGTTTTTTTTTTTTTAACATGGCATCATCTTTTTGTTTTATGGATGAGCGAGTTTTTGTGTCGACCGGAGTCGTAGAAGCTAATGAAACTTGGCTTCTAAGTGAAGTGTTTTTTGACAGTGTAAAGCCTTTTCAACATTGTCCTTATGAAGCAAGGTTTTATTTTTCATTACATCGTTTGTTTTCATTGTTATCCAACGGATCGCGAAGCTTGAATAAAGAGTCTTTCAATCGGGAATTCCAGTCTCATCGGGTTCCAGATGAAGAGATCCATGAGGATTTTTGTGTATGGCAGCATAGCACACGATTTGCTTGCTGTCCCGAGTCCGAGGAATTTTTTCAAAAATTCCTAATCAACTTGCGTGCCCTTTACCCGCAAGGATTACGTATCGAGTTTGGGGTAATGGGAATTAGGCTAATTTTTAATGGAGAACTTTGCCTCACAATGTCGGCATACTTACAGGTATTATGGTTGGATTGCTTTGCATATCGCAACAAAGAAACGAAACTGTTAACTTGGAATACGTCCACACTGATAAGCATTACGTAAGGCATTTTATCCAGGGGGATGCAGGGATAAAATTTGTTCAATTTTAAATGCTTATTATCATCCTCGACTCATTGTCACGTCTTCGGAGGCTGGTTTCCAATTCGTTTGACATTACGATGCCTTGGAACGGAGTTTTGCTCATTCAATCCGAAGTGGATGGCTGATGACGGATCCAACGGTGTATACATTTACGCGGGATACGCCATCCATCGCTGGTGCCTTGAATTCAGATGAGTCTACATCAACTGTGGATCCGACTGCGGTCACAGTGACAAATTCACCAATGTCGATGGACTCAGAATCAAGCATGAGCGGGGATAATTTGGGAGAGTTTCTTGCTGGATATGCAGACACTTGGGATTAAATGGTGAGTTTTTATACAGAATTTTTTATTATGTCGCATAATTTTATCGTTTAATAGTTTCAAAAAGTTTAAATTTTATTATTTCGCTCAGCTTAAGAGCAGGTTTTTATTTACAATAAAAATTTGAAAAAAGTCAGTTTTTTTTTTACAAATAAATAATAAAATTTTTTGTTTGGAGCTTCTTACGGATTTTTTTAATATTAAAAATTTTTATTATTATTTTTGCCAACCTAATGATGATTTTTTTACAAAAATTATCTAGGGACATTTAATTTTTAAAAAATAATAAGAGTTATGTTTTATAGGGGGAGTGAACTTAGTCTAAAAAAAACTTAAGGTTAAGGCAAGGACGGGTAGTAGACTCTACACACCCTCTACGTTTTTTTTTACGAGGGCAACCCCTCGGTTTAGGCACAATTTGGGTCAAGATGGGGGTTTCAGGATTTTCATCCTGATTTTTATTTTTGTCTTCGTGAATATTTTCGCGAGACTTGTACGGGATTAATCGTCGTACATGAACTGTTTCTTTGTAAGCAGTTTTGTCATCATTTTTAATGCAAATAATGTAATTTAGTTCCGTGACCTTCTTGATAATCTTATGTGGTCCAGAGTATTTTAATTTATTTTTTGCAACGTTCTTCGATTGTTGTAACAATACTAGGTCATTAGGCTTAAAGTCAATGATCTTATGGTGAGCGTTGTAATGTTTCGCATTCTTTTCTGATGCTTTTTTTGCTAGGATCGGTGTTTTTTTTCTCGTTTGAAGAAGTGTTTCAATCTCTTCTTCACGAGTCTTTGTATTGTTTGATTCTTCAGGAATTTCGGATAAATTTATTTTTGGGTTATATCCGTGAAGTAAATAAAATGGAGATTTTTTGTTTAAATGATCGATTGGACTTGTATTATAAGCAAAAATAATTTTGTTTATATTCATTTGAATGTTTGTATTTGGAAAGTGATTTCTTAATCACACCATTAATTTTTTCTACTAATCTCTGCGATTGTGGGGAGTAGAAAGATGAATAGACCAACATAATATTATTTTCTTTGCAAAAATTTCGAACGGATTCATTCGCAAAATGACCTCCATTATCACACGAGATTTTTGTGGGAGGGCCATACGTATGACAAATAAACTTCAAATACTCGATTACATAATGAGCATTTGGATTTTTTGTCGGACGTATTGCACAAAAGTTCGTACTTTTATCAACACCTACGAGCACGTACGAGTGTTCGTAGTACGTGCTCGCAGTCTGTATTGAATTTTCTAATAAAATCTATTTCCAAATGAGAAAAAGGTTTTGAATTTTCAATTGCAATATGCTTGAGATGACCAATCTCTTGCGGTGAGTTTTGCATCATTTGACATTCGTGACAGGAGAGAACATACTCCGTTACTTTTTGTGTCAAATTTTTAAAGAAAAGGTAATTTTTCACCTTATTTTTGGTCTTTTTAATTCCAAAATGACCTCCATGCAAAGGATCGTCATACAATTTTTTTAGAATTGTTGGAATTAATTTTTCAGGGATTACAGTAACCGCTTCATGGTAAGATGAGGTTGGGTTAGGTAATTTTTTTAATACATTATTTTCATCAAGAAAATATAGTTTAATAGACCTATTCAATTTTCGAAATTTATTTTTATCTTTTTTTACTTCATTATAATTTAATAATGATATAACATTTTTCCAATGAGGATCAATTTCCTGCATTGTTTTTAAATTTTTTTGAAGTTCAATTTCTGTTTTGGGGACAGGGTCTTGAATTGAAACTTCTGTTTGATCATTTTGATCAGGTAATGGGGAATTTGGATTCAAGATCTTTTGGGGATCGGGAATCATGGGTTGGGATGTTTGGTTGGTAGGGGAAGGGAGGATCTGTTCATTGAGATTTGTTTGATTAGAATCTCTGTTTGGTGCAGATCGGGTAACTACGTTTAATGTAGTGGGGACATTTGGGGGATTTTCAGATTGTAAATTCTGAATGGGACTTGTGGATTGAACCACAGGGTAGTATGGGAATGTTGATAAGGGTGAAGGAGGGTAAGGGTAGTTTTGGGTATTGAGGAAATTGTTTGGGTAAAACCATAAGTTCTGGTTTTGATAGAAAATGAATTTAATGGAACCAATTTTTCATTGTGAATTCTTCAAATAGTATTCACATTTTTCTCTCCTTCAGGGAGTGTATATTTTTTAACCACCAAAAATTCACCATATTTGAAAGTAATTTTGTCAGGTTTGTCATGGGGACGGGACAACATATCAGCCATACAATTATTTTTTTCGGCAATATGTTTTATCTGAAAACTATATTCATTTAATTTTGAGATTAATCTAATTAATCTCGGGCTTGGGGTATTAAACCTTTGATGATAAATCAATGGTTTATGATCAGTGTATACTACGAACCGTAGAGCAAGTAAGTATCCACGAAAGTGAGCCAGAGCATTCGTTATGGCCATCATTTTGAGGTCAAACGAACATAATTTTGTATGTGCAGGTTGGACTCTTTGAGAAAAGTATCCAACTGGATGTTTGTGCTTTGTAATTGGATTAGTTTGCAGCAATACTGCACCTAATGCAATTTTTGAAGCATCAACTTCCACACAAGTTTCTTGTTTAGGATCATAGATTGCTAAAACTCGTTTTGAAATCATAAATTCTTTTAGTTTTTCAAATATTTCTATATGCTCTGGGGTCAATTTAATTCGAGCGTTTGATTTGCTATCAGTTCCTCTTAGAAGATCACTAAGGGGAGCTGTAATTTTAGCCAAATTAGAAATTAATTTCCTATGATAATTTATCGATCCGAGAAACGATCGTAATTGTTTTAAAGTATTAGGTGGGTTTAAATTTTTAAATGCTTCTATATTTTTATTTAATGGCGAAATTTCATTATATCGGACAGTATGTCCTAAAATTTCAATTTCATTAAAAAAGAATTGACATTTTTTTATTTTAATTTTTAGATTGACTTTACTTAGTCTTCTAAGTACTTCCCTTGTATTTTCCCAACATTCCTCGAATGTCTCGCCAAAAATACAAATATCGTCGAGGTAACAAACCATTTTTTTCCACAACATATCATGGAAGATGTCATCCATGATAGTTTGGAAAATAGACGAGGAGATACTTAGTCCAATTGGAGTGGAATTGAATACATATCCAATTCCATCCACATTGATACCAGTGTACTGTTAAGATTCTTCGGTCAGAGGAATCCGTAAGTATCCACTGTTTAAATCAATAGTAGTGAACCATTTTTTATTTCTTAAATAAGGCCATATGATATCAATCGTAGGGACACGATTGTTATCCATTATTATCCTTTGGTTCATTCTGCGGTAGTCTACAAGAACTCTATAAACACCATCAGGTTTCTTTTTTACAAATATTGGGAATTCAAACCTTGATTTTTGTTTTTTTAATACACCTGCTTTAACTAGGTTGTCGACCAGTTTGTGCAGTGCTTCCTGTTCTGCGTGAGAGAACTTGAAGTTTTTACATCTTAATGATGTTTCATCGTCAACACTGACTTTTTGTGGAGGGACTTTACAGATAGAAACTTCATCTGTTTTTCCACTAAATATTTCATTATTTACATTAATTATTTGATACGTTTTAATTTTCTTTTCTAAATCTACTTTTGGACCTAGTGGAATAGTATTACCACGACTGTCCGTTAATATCGTATCTTCATTTATTATTTCAATTTTGCAAATATTAAAATCAATTGCATTTTTTAACACAAATTTACCGTGGTATTCACCTTCGTAAATTACGTATGGTCTGCCTCTATTATTGACAGCCATCACAGTGTTATCATTTACGTTTAAATAAAACTTATTTTTATTTTCCATTGAAATTTCTTTATGAAATTCCAAATGTTGGGGAAGATTCGCTAAGATGAGCGTTGTATTTTCCTTAATTTTATAAGTTTGGGGAGAGTAAAATTTAAATGGCTTAATATAATTGGGAGGGTATTTTTTTTCAAGTGGATAGTTGTGACATTCGGGCATGTCAAATGTTCGCTCATCGAAACCACACAGTAATGTGAATTTGTTTTTATTGAAGTCCATTTTTGCTTTATGGGTTGACAAGAAGTCGTACCCTAAAATGACTGGTTCGACCAGATTTCGGACAACGTAGGTGGGATGAGGATAAACACAATGATCAATGGAAAAAATCACATTGGTTAAACCTATTACGTCTAAAAATTTAGAGTCCGCACCACAAAATCTTACATCGGTTGGAGTTATCAGTTCCTTAAAATTGACTTTATTCAAAACATCTTCAGCAATTAGTGTCTGTTCCAAACCTGGGTCGACTAGGCTAAGTATATGTTTGTCATTAATGGCAAAAGGAAGATGAAATTTACATAGGGCAGTGTGATCAGCACGTTCCTTTGTTTCAAAATTCACCTTACTAACATTGTTAACCAATTTTAACTCTTTGTTCGAGACATCCCTTACAGTTGATAAATCATCTGTAAGGGGGACACTTAGTTTTTTGAGCAAGCGTTTTGGCAGGGTAGGGAATTGGATATTTGGTTTTGGGAAATGGGAGGCTGGACTAACATTAGCGGGGAAGAAGATGCAACCGTTTGAGTGTTAGCAGCCACGTAGTTTTGGGGATATTGGGGTACATTTGGAATAAAATTTTGATAATTTGGGAAATTAGGAAAATTATTATTCCATTTTGGAACATTATTATTATTCCAGTTTGGTACCCAATTTTGATTAAAGTTTTGATTATTATAACCGTTATTATTCCGAAAATTATTTCTTCGGTAATTTGGGTCATAGTTATTTCCTTTGTAATTAGGATTAGGATTTTGAGAATAGTTCTGGTTATTATTCCAGTTCCTATTCTGGTTTTGATTCCAATTATTTTGATTTGGATTATTATTATAATTATTATTATTATTGTTGTTATTATTATTATTGTTCCTGTTTTGTTTTGTATTTTGGTTAGGGTTTTGATTTGAATTTTGATTTGCATTTTGATTTGGGTTTTGATTTGGATTTTTATTTTGAGGATTTTTATTCTTCTTGTTGTCCAGAGGTTTGGAAATGTTCGCTATTGCAGCGCTCAACTTCTCAAACTCGGATTTCCAATCAGAATCAGAAGAAACTACGTTTGAAGTCTTTTCAGATTTTTTCTCGGTAGTTTTTCCTATTTTCAATTCCTCTATAGTTTTTTCCAATTGTTCTATTTTTGCTCTCAGTAGGGGATCTGAGTGGCCAAATAGTTTATCTTTAAAATCTAGATAATTTGAAAAAGCTTTGTCCAATTCTTGTAAAGTATTGGGCTTTTCCCTTATTAAAAATTCCCTTTCTTTTTCGGGTAGGTTTGAAATAATTTTTTTGATTATGCGTTCTTCCGTAATTCTGGATTCGATTTGTTTTAAAATTTTTGATACGAACATCATATATGCGGTAAAATCAGATTCACCTTTGTATTTGCATTCGTATAATAATTCATGTAACTGGGGTTTAGTCCTAGTGAAAATTTCAACAATTTTTGGTTTAATATTATTCCAAGTATTAAATTCAGGATTATCTTGGATTTTATCTTTGAAAATTTGTTTAGCAATTCCAGTGAAAGCTGTTTTAATTTTTTTGAATTTTAATGTTGCATACTAGTTGAAGGAGTCAGCTTTGTTTTCAAAGCCTTTTAAAAACGAAACTATGTCTTCGCCTGGTGTATGACCATAAAGAGTAGGTCTTACGTTGATTGCAACTGCGTTAGACATATTGTTTTCTAAATTTGTATTTAAAGGGAAATTTAAAATTTTATTTTATTGAGCAGTTTCTGCTACAACAGTGGGTTGAATTTCTAACGGGAAATAAGATTCTCGTAGAAGTTCAGTATCTGGACTTCGAAAAGTTTCTTCAGAATTTTCTAAAATATTTGAAATATCTAAATTTGTTACAGATTTTGTTCTAGGAAGAGGAATAGGATTTTCACTACTTTCTAAAACAGGAGTTGATGAAATTGGCGGATCAAAATATTTTCTTTCGATAGGTTTTTCAATTTCAGGGATCTTTTTTCGTGAAGATCCGTGGGGAGTTTCCAAAATTATTTTAATATTTTCAGGAGTTAGGAGCTTTTTTATTTCAATATTATTTTTTATGGTAAATACAATATCTACTTGAATTTTTTGTTGAGAGAATGTTTCAATGTTAACCTTTATATTCAAGTTTTTACATAAATTTAAAATTTCTTGATTAGTCTCTTTGAAGAGGCAGTCAAATTTAATTTTAGGGGAATTGGGCTCTGTTAAGTTTTCCCAATTTTGGTTCATAAAAAATATTTTTTCAAAAAATTAATTATAAAATACACTTAAAAAATAAGGGAAACGCGAATTATAATTAATTTTAATTCTTTACTTTTCTTTGTGTTTTTTACAGCAACTTGAAGATCCGGATGTGGTAACTGCAACAGGATGTCGATGGGCGGCGAATATATTTACGATTGTTTGAATTATTTTTTGTAAATATAATTTTTCTCCGGGTACTGTAGTCCCACGACGTGTTTATTTTCTCTTTTCTGGTCTTTTTCCACTCGTGGCATACCTCTACTTCCTATTCCTTAGAGCGTGCCTTACCCTTTTCTCTAAGTACTTTACTAGAGTTTTCAGGGTAACCAATTGAAGTACTTCAGACACAGAAAAAGAAGAAAATACTTTTGAAGCAGCAGCCTTGGATCCGCGTTGTTGGATAGACAGGAACAATTTTTATTTTATTTAAAAAAAAATTTCGGAAGAAAAAAAATTTTTTTTTTAATTTTTAAAATTTTTTTTTTAGTACTTGAGCGAGGATTTGATATCGCAAAAACAAACCAGTTGGGTGCCAACAATGTAACGGCCAAAAGAGGTGGTTTAGTACTGGAAACTAACCTCTTTTGGGGCGATTACACTTCCTTCGATATACGATAATATTCACTGGAATATTATAATATTCGAGAATTATTTTAAGTTACTGAATTTTATTATCCACAACTATTGTGGACCTTAACTAAATGAAAGACTTTAATTAAATTGAAACACAATAAATTTTATCACTTTACTTTTAAAACACAATATTAAATTTACAAGTATTCATTCACAGTCTAAGACTGGAAGAATATTGCAGGTACAGTATACGACTGACCAGTTTATTTACAATAAAATATATTACACTCTTACGCAGTGTCCAGAGTACAATTACAATTCTATACAATACAATTATTTTAATGAAAACCAGAGTTTGTATACCTGTCAAATTATATGGTTTTCTATGGCGTTGTGAGTAGAGTAGGGATTTGCTGATTTAGGTATTTAATTATTTCTAGAATATTCGGGTACCAGAATGTTCAGGTACTCGAATATTCCGTTAGAAAACGTGTAGTGGTTGTTGGCAGGAAGTAAAGGTACTTTCGCCAGATGACAATACATATTAGGGAAAGAATTTGCTTAGTAAGAAAAATGTATTTTTCTGTGAACGAAATATGTACGTCTATATTAAAATATGACGAACATATTCGTTACACAAACTAGGTTTTTTACCGAAGTTTCTACTGCACAAAAGTTTTTTTCTCTCATTTTCTGAGTGAAGCAACCGATTACCAATTTTGCCAGCTGTATCTAGTTTTTTTTTATAAAATAGCCAACAGACAAAAACTTTGAGAGTTGACCTTCTACCTCCCCCATTCAGAATACTCCAGCCTTTATTTCTGTATCAGTAGTAATATTTTAATGGTACCAAATTGTAGAATATATTGATGCTAACAAAAAAAAAGCGTGTGAGGGTCCCCCCTTACATATTTAATGTGTAAATATTCAGCTGAGCGTCGTCAGCTCGCCATGGATGTCTGCTTGTGAGTGTGTGCATGTGTGTGTATGTTATGTGACAAACAGAATTTGAAACTGGACAGTGCGCCGTGCAGTTTTTTTATGCAATCTAAACTTTTTCGTATCTAATATTTTTTTATACCCAGGAGAAAGTGTACTAGAGAGCAAGAATGTTTACACATTAAAAAAAAAAATTAAAAAAATGGACCATAAACTAAACCGAGTTTTGTGTAGTTTAAAAGATGTAAACAACTTCCAACCTATTACCTAAAAAATTGCTATCAACAACAGAGCTTACATCAAACTGCCTTATAATGTGCATTGTGGAGACTTTTTAAAAGCATCGCAAATTTAACGCCCTGTAGCCACGTTGCATTTCACTTTGAAAGTAATTTATGTATAATCTTATTTGTGCAAAATTTTAAAAGCAACAAATTTTTTCCAATTCTTGTTTCCCATATAATTGATATTTAACGAAATATTCGCAAAAAATTTATTTTTCTGTTATACTTAGCTCTCTGGGGAAGATGACCTCGGGGGAGTGTGCTAGACTTCAGATGTGTTAATTAGAACATCGGTCGGAAGGGATTCGTATAAAAAAATTTTTTCCGATAATTATGTTTAACTGCAGCTCTCCGTTTGCTGGACTACTGATGTAAAATGAACGTCGCGTAAAGTTTCCAAGATCTATATGAAATTTTTCAGTTCCTTGCTCGATGTGAAAACTACATCCCTGTCGCAAAGATTGGCATATCGTTTGCCTTTGGTTTCGTTAGGGAGATGAACTGTTCGACTCGCGTATTTATCGGTTTATCGGAACATCGCTCAACGATCAGTGTGTCTTGTCGAATAAGAATATGAGCGGGTTTTCTTTTTGAAAAGTGATGAGCGAATGAATCTCGACCATCTTGAGCGATTTTTGAGAGTTGTGGCGATATTGCGCGTCTATAAATTCAGAGTCAAGGTTTGTTTCAAATTGCTTGAAAGTTGAAATTCTGCCAAACAAATTTTATATCGCTTTCGGAAAACGGTACGATGTATCTTTGCGTGGAGATGGGGGGAGTGAGAAAAGGAGTAAAAAGTGAGGGAAAGTAGGCGTAGCTTCGTCTTCGTCGATTTGTCGTCGAGTACGGTGCAAATATTTTTTCATAACGAAAAGACACGGTGACAGGTGACAAGTGACAAGTGAAACACAATGTTATCGCCTCGCAACAGCAAGCATTTGTCCGTATGGAGAGCCTATGTCAATACTTGGTTCGATGCTCTTCAGTCTTCATCATCCACTTTTGGTCTGTTTCGACGATGACGATGTTAGCCTACGTACTTCTTGGAAAAATATTTTCGCCATTCGAAAAATGGAAGCAAGCACTTCAAAAGGAATGGTTTTCGGTGGAGGAGGGTTAGGGGAAAAGAAAACAGTATGGGTACTTTGAACGAATAATGTAATGTTGAAAAGGAAAATATTTTGGAAAAACTTTTCGTTGTGCCAAGCATCTTTTCCCAAAGACAAAAAATTGTTTCTTCGAACGAACATAAACGTTTTATTGATGCGGGCTCCTGTAAAATTAAAGTTTATTCGTCAATAAAAAGCGTGTTATAGGGTTATTTGTACATATTATTTTATGCGATTATTACGTTCAATCATTTATGGCTGCATACAATAATGACATGAATAAATGAGGTGCTTGATTAGTTACGTGGTAGAATTTGTTCGGTGACATGAAATGTTCTGGCTTTTTTTGGGTGAGAGTAGTGGTTATCCTTTTTGAAATGTTTTGTGGCTTTCTCACTTTAGAATATCTTCAATTTCAGTTTCAGTTTCATCGTTGAAACTAGGACATCTGTGAAGATTACTTGTAATTAATTACCTAAAATGACGCTATTAAGAACAGTTACCTACCTCTTTAAAAATAGAACCAAAAAACATTTTTTTGTAAGTACCTCTAGCCGATCTGCGCCAGAATTTTTAGCGTGTTGCAATAAATTGTCGTCGATATTTTTTGCAAATTTCTTGAGAATCGGGCATTTTATAGTCAAAATAATATACTCCGTTCCGAAAAAGAAACTCAAGAAATTTTGAAGGCGCAAACAGGCGGCCTCAAATGAGAGTTAACGAAAAATGAATTGAATAATGGTGGGCAAAATGAAAAATTCAAACTAATGGCGGACGTACCTACTCCCTTTCTCAGCCAGTGTGAATCCGTATCATTTCCTCCCCCACGATGTCCACACATTTGATGAATGCTGGTAATGGTTTACGTTTCTCTTTTGGAACAGGGTATATAATTCTCAAATTTTTTCGATTTGAACTTTTTGCCCATTCTGCGTTAATGTTACTTTTTTATAAAATTTGTTGAAATTGGGAGATTAGTTTTTCCAGTTGGAAAAAAAAACTTGCCCAACCAGTTCCACATAGCCATAAAATTTTTACCGGTGGTACTAGAATTAGTTCTCTAAGAATATCATTTTTGTTATGAATTGGCGTACTTCCATATACATCTAATGAAAAATTACAGCATGAACAATTTTGATCATACAATAAAATTTGTGGTATATTCTTAACATAGTAAGGGCACGTCTTTCAGTCGTCAATTAAGAAATTTAACTTTTAGATAGCGCTAAAATCCTATTTAACTCTTAAGCTAGGTC
>WOFM01000001.1:495489-544170 GCA_011428145.1 Ericerus pela | reverse complement strand
GCCAACCTTTTGTGCCATAAATCCATCGGACTATTTGTGCATAAAGCAGTTAGATTACAAGATTCAGTTACATTACTTGAAAAATGAGTGATATATAGGTCCGATATGGTACTTTTACCCGTTATTATTACTTTATTATTATTAACTTCATCAATAATATCTACCGTCTCAGCCCTAAATTGTGAAAGAAAACCAGCATTTCCCATACGTTTAACAGACAACAAGTTAGATGGTAGCTCATTAGCAAAACAAACATTGTGAAGTGTTACATCAAAACCTAAATTTGACTTTAATTTAACAGTACCAACTGCTGAAACAACAAGGGAGACATTCTTTTGAGCAATCATAATAGACATAGGCTTCTTTAATTCAATATACTCTGTAAATAGAGTCAAGTCATTAATTATATGTGAGGTGCTACCAGAATCAACTACAAACGGTACACCAGATTTAGATTTACTTTCAAAGGGTGTGACATGACCATGGGCCATAAAATTATATCCTACCTCTGAACAGTCATTAGATGCTGTAATGCAGAAGAGCCCTTAGAATCATCCTTTGGTTTCTCCTGATTCCTTTTAGAATAACATGTTTTCGCTATATGACCAAGTTTGCCACAAAAATGACAACGAACATTACTGTAATCACGACCTGAATTATTATTTTGATTTTTATAACTATTATTATTCCTATTAGACCAACCTGCCTCATGATTACTGTTACTATTTCCCTGACTAGAATTATTATTTTGTATTTGACTAGAATTACTTCTACGGTCACCATAGCCGCCACTATTTCCCTGATTTCTACGAAAATTATTGGACTGAAAATAATCACGTCCTCTACCACAAAAATTACCCATATATCGACTGTTGCCACGTTGAAAACCAAAAAAGACATTCTCTCCAGTAAGTGCAACATCTACTGAAGGTTTTTGAGAAACAGTTGTCGGAGAAGCCAACACAGCATCCTTTTTGTCCGACAACAAATCATAATGATATGACAAAACTTTACTTATTATGTTATCCCACGAAGGTTTTGGCATATCCTGTAACATCAAACGCAGCGGTTGATATTCGCCAGGAAGGGACTTTAAATACCACAGAATGAACAGCTTAATCATTGTTGGATCACCCAGTTCATCAAGTCGTCAACACTTAGCTTGAAATGACATAGTATGAGCTTGCAAATCACAGCCAAAAACGAATCTTTGAGCACACAATGAAGTTCGAAGATCGATGAGTTTTTGATCATCATCACGTTTCACCAAATTGTAGATCTATTCAAGCATATTGCGAGCGAATTTGAATCCCCTAATGACTTCCAAAAATTGATCGTGCACATTATTTGCGATATAAAACATAGCTTTAGAATTCTTACTACACCATTCAGCACCCCGATCCTTAATTGCAGGAACATGATGCGCAACTTCGTAGAGATCTTTCTTCCACAACAGTAATTCTGTGAGAATTATAGCAAATTAAATTATACTCGTGACTATTATTCTCACATATCATTTGTGGTGGCAACACTGTTTATATATTTTTGTGATCTGTGATTTTTAGTGTTTTGTACCTGACTGTGATATTTTGTAATCATACGCCTCTAGTCGCATTTTGTTATTCATGTTGTTAACAACTCCACTACTCTAATGTGGAAATAAAAAGTTCGTAATTAGTGAATCTTGTGTCTTTATTTATGTGTTCGTAATATGTGTGTCTAGTCTCAGTTCGATGTCGTTTTTAGTTTAGGTTCGTTTCATAGGTTTTTAGTCGTCGCGATCCGTTGATTTCTTCCTCATCTTCTCACAGGTTATGGGCCCAGATACCTGGATGTCAACGTGGTCGCCATTGTTATAGTTCGTCAATGTTGTGCTGTCGGATCCTGCTCGCCACACCCAAGTAGTATCATGCCTGCTAATTGTTTTTCGATTGTTTGATATGTTCTCTGTTCGATGTTCCTGTGATCTCGTTTGTGTTGAATTGTTGGTCGACGTGTCTGAAAGTTGCTGAAAATCGCTGTGTTTGCGGTGTAACTGATCGTTCGTACCTGTCAACGAGATGGAAGCGCGAAAGAAGAACATGATCGAGCCGTTCAATGGGCAGAATGGCCGCACATGGAAGTTCCGGATGGAACTGTTGTTGGCAAAGGAGTCGTTAACTAATATTATAATCGATTCTTTGCCGACTGTTCGTAACAGGGGAGATACTTGGTCCAAGGAGAACGCGAAGGCGATGTTCCTGATAGCAAACAACGTGACTGACGAGTACCTTGAGATGATCCAGACGTATACGACGGCGAAGGAGATGTTTCATGTCCTCACGAACCTCATCGACAACGGCAATGACCAGACGCTGATGGATTTACGAGGTGATTTGTACGCAAAACGGTATGTGTCTGGTATTGATTTGCATAAATATTTGTTGGATTTTCGTTCTCGTTGTAGACGTTTGACTGAATTAGGAGATTTAACGACCACGAAACAGTTTATTTTGGTATTGCTGAGGTCATTACCTGCAGAATTTCGTCCAATTAAGGTTGTAATCGAAGATGCAGAAGTCGTCACCTGGGATGGTGTTTTCATGAAATTGAATAACTTCCAGCGTGAGCTATCGTCTGATAGCAAATCGGCAGTTCGAGGTAACACTCTGAACACTACATCTCTAAAACCTTCATCAGTGGGTGCCACTGGTGAAGAGAACATTTATTTTGGTGATTGCAATAATGTTGGACGAAATTTTGGGAATAATAGTAAAGGAAATCGTTTTAATCGTGGTCGATCTCGAAATAATAATAATGGTCGTGGTTTTAGTCGAGGCGGAAATAATAATTTTAATAATAATAATCAAAATTCGAGCTCAAATAATAATAATAATAGTAATAATTTTAATGGACGTGGTCGTTATAATAATTCTGAAGGTGGACATTCGAATGTAAAATGTCACTATTGTAACAAAATAGGGCACATAGCCCGAAATTGTTATTCCAAAAATCGTAACAATAATAATAGTTGTAATAATAGTAATAATAATAGTGAAAATCGAGTTAATGACCAAAGTTCCAATAATAATAATAGTAATAGGAGCTCGGCACAGATGTGCAATGAAAATTTTAATGCTAATGACGTTTGCTCTGAAGTGGGTTACAGCTTCACGTTGAATAATGACGATAATAAAAAAATTAATGACTCTTGCAATGCAAAAGAAAATTTAAACTTAATGCCTCGAACCACATTTATAGTTGACAGTGGATGCACAATTCACATTATTAATGATATAAATTTGTTCAGTGATTATATAGATTTGATCAGACCGCATAGTATCTGTGTTGCGAAGAAGGGTGTCTCTCTGTCTGTCACGTCGGTGGGTACTGTAAAATTAAAACTTTTAAATGGAATCGTAATCGAGTTAAAAAATGTAAGGTACGCTCGGGAGCTGCCACAGAATCTGCTTTCGGTTAAACGAATGAGCAGGTCGGGATTTGACACTTTGTTCAAGGAAGAGTCTGTTGAGATCATCCAACGCTGCAGTGGAAAAGTAGTTACCACTGGTGTTAGCGTAGATTCGGATTTGTACACAATTGACTTTGTAAAAATGTCAAGTCAATCATGTAATCTGACGTTTGGGGATGAGTTGAGCCCACTGTTCGTGTGGCATAAACGACTTGCTCATTTAAATGTGAACGATGTTCGATTGTTGTCGAGTAGGGGTTTGATACCCAATGTTGACTCCAATCGCAGATTGCTGTGTGAGCCCTGTGTTATGGGGAAACAGAGTCGAAAACCATTCCAAAGGCATGAAAGAAAAACAAGTAAGCCATTGGAGTTGGTTCATACTGATCTCTGTGGACCTATTAACCCTCCTGCATATAAAGGAGCTAAGTATTTCATGACCTTTATCGACGATTACTCAAATTTTTGTTGTGTCTACTTGCTGGCGAACAAGACAGAAGCTTTTACGAAATTTAAAGAATATCATGAGATGGTCTCGAATAAGTTTGGTTATAACGTAAAGAGACTCCGTTGTGATCGCGGCACAGAGTACTTGAATACCACCTTCCAGTCATATTGTACTGAGAAAGGAATTGTGGTTGAACCTACTGTTGGTGGTTGTCCTCAGCAGAATGGAAAAGCTGAGAGAATGAACAGGACACTGTGCGAGAGGGCAAGGACACTGTTGTTTGAGAGTGGTCTTGGAAAGATATTTTGGTCGGAAGCCATATTGTGCTCCACCTATATCATAAACAGATGCCCTACAAATAAAGATTTTATTCCATTTGAGAGATGGTTTGGTGAGAAATACAATTATAATAAATTAAAAACGTTTGGATGCGACGCATATATGTTGTCATTCAAACATGACTCTGATAAATTTAAGAGTAAAAGTGAAAAATTAATAATGGTTGGTTATTCTCCATGTGGGTATAGGTTGTTGGACTTAAGTACTAAGGAGATACGTCTGTCACGTGATGTTGAGTTCTTTGAGGGTGCTATAAGTAATCCTGAATATAATAAATACACTAAAAATGATGAGTTATTTAAAGAAGTCACTGAATCCAACTTGGAAAATATTGAAGTTGATGGTGATTTAAATTTAGATTGTCTTTCACAGGAGGCGACTACACGTGATCAAGCAGCAGGAAATATATACCTGGCTGAGGATGGCATTCCTTTGACGTTTGAGGAGGCGAGTGCAGCACCTGATAGTCTGATGTGGAAGGAGGCCATTTCATCTGAAATAAGTGCCCTGAACTCCAATCAGACTTGGAAGGTGACCAAACGTCCAAAGGACGCCCCTACCATCACGTGTCGTTGGATATTTAATAAAAAATATGATAATGAAAATAATGTTTTATATAAAGCTAGGTTAGTTGCCAGAGGCTGTCAGCAGAAGAAAGGCTTCAATTTTAATGAAGTATATGCGCCAGTGGCGAAACTTTCGACTGTGAGGACCCTCTTGGCTGTCAGTAACAAATTAAAATTTTATATAGAACAAATAGATATTTGTAGTGCGTTCCTGAACGGTGTTCTTTCGGAGGATGTGTACCTCGAGATACCTGAAGGTATTGAAACGCAGGTTGATAAACACAATAATGTATTAAAACTAAATAGGTCTATATATGGTCTTAAACAGTCGCCAAAAGTGTGGAATAAGTTATTTAATGAGTTCCTGTTGTCACTTGGCTTTGTACAAAGCATGGCTGATGACTGTCTGTATGTTTTCAAAAATAAACATGATGGGACGATAGTTTATCTACTCACTTATGTTGATGACGTTCTCATTAGTTCGAATAATAAAGAACAAATTATATTTTTCAAAAATAAAATTAATAAGAGATTCAAATGTAAGGATCTTGGAAAAGTTAATAAGTATTTAGGTTTAAACATTAATTACAGTCGCGAAGAGGGCACACTGGAGATCGAGCAGAAGAATCTCATCGAGTCTGTTGCTAGGCGATTCGGTGTTGATAAATGTGCACCTACCTACACACCTATTGACCCCAAACTCCAATTGGATAGGGACCTCAATGCGTGTGATAGTGTGCTGAATAATAACTATCAACAGCTCGTGGGATGTTTGATGTACCTAATGCTAGGATCACGGCCTGATATTTGCTTTGCAATATCGTACTTCAGCCAGTTCTCCAGTTATGCCACAGATGAACATTTCAAGTATTTATTGAGAGTTCTGAAATATTTAGTGACTACCAAAGATAAAAAACTTATATATTCATATGAAAATAATAACAATGGCAATATAGTCGAAACATATTCGGATGCCGATTGGGGTAACTGTGTTAACACAAGACGGTCAATCTCGGGTTACTGTGTCTTTGTTTATGGGTCGCTGGTGTCCTGGTCTAGTAAGAAACAACCAACGGTAGCTCTGTCTAGCACTGAAAGTGAGTTGATCGCCATATGCGATGCTACCACTGAATCAATCTGGTTGAAATATTTAATGAGTGACTTTTGCATTCAAATTAATGACAGAGCTGTAATTTACGAAGACAATCAGAGTTGTCTGGCTATTTTGCACTCTGGAAAATGGAACACACGCAGATCAAAACATGTGGACGTAAAGTACCGTTTTGTGTGCAATCACGTAAATTTAGACTTTAAGTATTCATACGTGTCAACTTCGCGACAGTTGGCTGATGTTTTTACGAAGGGCTGCCCGAGGCCTAAATTTGATGTATTCTGTAAAATGTTAAAGTTGTTGTAACTTATTGTATATGTTTACCATTCATGTAATATTTGTTGTTGTAACTTTTTTGTATTTTTGTTGACCTTTTGTCATTTGTGTTCATAATGACTCCATTAGTTTAATAATTCAATTTTACCATTTTACCATATTCGTATAAGTTTAATTTGAGGAGGCGTGTGAGAATTATAGCAAATTAAATTATACTCGTGACTATTATTCTCACATATCATTTGTGGTGGCAACACTGTTTATATATTTTTGTGATCTGTGATTTTTAGTGTTTTGTACCTGACTGTGATATTTTGTAATCATACGCCTCTAGTCGCATTTTGTTATTCATGTTGTTAACAACTCCACTACTCTAATGTGGAAATAAAAAGTTCGTAATTAGTGAATCTTGTGTCTTTATTTATGTGTTCGTAATATGTGTGTCTAGTCTCAGTTCGATGTCGTTTTTAGTTTAGGTTCGTTTCATAGGTTTTTAGTCGTCGCGATCCGTTGATTTCTTCCTCATCTTCTCACAAATTCCATTCGAAACTTCCAGCTCTGCAAGGTTTTGCCATCATATAATTCGATGTTGGTTTTTCTTCCACTCTCCATCTCAAAAAAATTCACAGTCACGTAGCAAACAGCTAATCCAGTGACAAAATCAGTCTCAAAGCCAACAGAGACGAGACACACAGAAAAACGGCAACAGCAGAAAATACAAAGAACACAAACAAATTAGTAAAATGACATGATCATTACCAGACAGCTTTTGACTGCAGAACTTTGCTTGAGAATCACAATAGCAGCCATGCTGAACACGACATCTGGGCCCATAACCTGTGAGAATTACTGAATCAAACAATGACGAACTTCATGACCGAACAAATTATTAAACGCCATATGAAAAGATGAATATAATATCACAACGGAATTTGAGTAAAAACACAAGATTTAAATTTCAATGTAAAACAAATTTATTACACATATATCAGCTCAATGGCTGGTTGTTGAGTGACTGACAGTTTCATATAGATAAACACAGAATAAACAGCTTACAATATCACAGATTATTACAAATCACAGTCAAATAATATCAGTCACAATTTGGAGGTTATCATTTTTCTCACAACTATCAAACAACTACAAATAATTATTGAGGTGAGTTCTGATCACTTTACACAGAAAAGATAAGCAGGTACTTCCATCTTAGAAAAAGATTTATTATCGACGTTAGTACAACGACTGACGAGTGGAGAACATTATCCGTCGAGCAGTGGCAGAAAGAATATTATGTTGGCGATCAGTGTCGCCACATGTAAAACGAATAAATGTAATAACATGTTACATACAGTGTTAGTCAATGTAATGCTATGTGTTTGTGAGGTAGTGAGGGAATCGTATCCCAACACCCCCCTGCGATTCAAAATGGACGAACAAACATATAAGTAACAAATGTGTCACACAGTGTATGTATTTAAAAATAAAATAAAAAATGAAAATAAGCAATAGCAGTCAAAATTGTTACATATATATGTCATATAAAATTGCTATATATATAAAATGGTAAAAATATTAGGTAAGTCGTTGACTAGTATTATGATGTACAATTAAAATGTGTGTGGATTTATATATCAATTGTTTTATCTTAAATATATCGTGTAATTATTAACATGAGGTATACATTTAACCTTCTGTTATAGTGTCACATCTTATAAATATTGTGTGATTTTAATTTGAAAATATATATATAAAAGGCAGGTCGGAGAGATCAATATCTCCTCATCGTCAGCTGTGGAGAGATAATATTATTATGTATATGTCCTTATAATTAGTTGTGTGGGGTTTAGGTAAATATGCTATTGTGGGAATCAATTGTATTTGTTGGGGGATGCTGATGCCAGTAAGAGAGGCAGAGCAGCGACGGGGAACCTATTGAATATTGTGATGTGAATTGTGAAACAACATATGGACCGCTTGGTTTACGATAGGCGCTAAAAGACCGACGCACATTCGCAGTCCAAAACCAAATATCAAAAATTTTGAGGGTTATGTCAATTAAGACTATTGGCCAAAAAGTTGACTTGTTTGGAGGATTCTCATAACGATATTTTGGAATGTTTTCCGATCAAGTGCTTTAGTTAATATATCAGCAACTTGATCAGGTGACCTAATATCATTAAAACTTATTAATTTTTGTTGGAAAGCTTCCAACACTGCGTAACATTTGATCGCAAAGGACCTGGAGCGTTTCTGGCCTCCCCCAGATGCAATACGGGACGCAGATATATTGTCCTCGTAGACTTGCACTGGGTCGGTTACAGAGAAAACACTCTCAGTAAGTCTCCAGATCACGTATATATCGTCTAGTGCATCATTCAATGCAATTAATTCGGCTGTAGTCGACGAAGTTGCAACCGTGTTTTGCCGATGAACGGCCCAATTTAACAAGTCTCCGTTAACGAATATCATGAAGCCAGTTGTGGAGCACCCTTTCTCCAGGTTATTTATATCAATGGGTGAATCGTCTACGTCGGGTGCATACGACGCATCGACAAAAGCTTTAATTTGTGTTTGGTCAGAGTGGAAGACCAGAGAGAAGTCCCTTGTAGTTTTAAGGTATCTAATAATACGGCGGACGTAATTTTTTATTTCATTATTGGAGGATGCCTGAAAACGTGACAAATAATTGACGGCGAAGGCAATATCAGGGCGGGTCAGTCTTGCCACATACAGCAGATTCCCAATCATAGCCCTATATTCGGTATCATCCAATCCATTTTTTGGCTTATTTATCTTAAGTCCCGTCTCCATGGGTGTGGAAGATGGATTACATTCCGTCATTCCGAATTTCCGGAGAATCTTATCGATATATCTATTTTGTGTTAGTATAATTTGTTTTCTAGGGATATCTCAACTTATTTCGAAACCTATGAAGAAAGTTGGATTATATTCTATTTTTTAATGTGAAATTTTTATTGAAAATATTTATTAAGTCTTGTGTCCACTCGTCGTGGTTACTAGCCAACAACATGTCATCCACATAGACTATTAAGAGTGCCATTGCACCAATATTATCTTGTTGTATATATAAGCATCTATCTATTTTTGATTGGATGAATCCAGCTTGAATTATTGTTGAATTCAACAAGTCGTACCAACTCTTGGAAGATATTTTCAGTCCATATATTGACTTAATTAATCTCAAGCAATTGTTTTTGCCTAGTTGGCATCCCTTAGGGTTTGATATAAATATAGGCTATTTGATTTGTGAATTAAGGAAAGCTGTTTTTATATCAAATTGTGTTATATTTAGACCATATTTGTTTGTGATAGATAATATCCATCTTATCAGCCAATATTGGATTACCGGGGCATATGTTTCAGTTAGAGAATAGTGAGTAAGATCTTTAAAACCCCTTGCAACCAACCTGGCCTTCGGTATGTGAACGCCTTGGTTGTTGGGTTTTGTGGTAAAACACCACTTCGTATCTACTAACCTCACATTTCTCTCCTTTGGGACGACTTCCCACATGCCCATATCAGATAATGACTTCAGCTCGTCTGTAATGGCTTGTTGCCATTCTTCCTTAAAAGGGTTGTTTTCAACATCCTCCCATTTTTGAGGGATGTGGTCCTCAATGTAATTTTTATATCTTGATTTAAATAAGTTTAAAATTACAGGGGTTTCTATTATATTATTGTTATCCTGTATTTTTTCATTATTATTATTTATATTATCTATTTGTTTTATATTTCTCATTTCATCAAATCTGACATCGCATGTAACGTGCGATTTGTCTGTTAATGGATCCCTTATACAGTACCCACTGTTGGTATAACCTACAAAAATTCCTTTATCGGATCTTTGGGTTAATTTTGGGTGTTCACTATTTGCTTTTTTCCTTTTATTTTTCATGGCTTGTTGCTGACAGACCTCTATGGGAATATGCCTATGAGCAAGAGACCCAAAAACTCTCATGTTAGATAAGTCCGGCTTTATGCCGTAAAACATCTCAAAAGGGGTCTTATGGTCTTTGTTGGCCCTAGTTGGGCTTCTGTTTATAACATAAACAGCCGTCAGAACAGCCAATGACCAAAAACTGAAATCCAGATCAGAGTCAAACAACATAGCCCTTGTCCTTGCCATGATCGTCTGATTCTGCCTTTTGGCCATCGCATTCAACTCTGGTGAATATGGAACAACAGGCTCGAGGTTTACGCCGTTGTCCTCACAAAATGTTTTCATATTCGAGTCAAGATACTCCCTAGCATTGTCACATCTTAAAGTGGCTATTGGGTGATCCGGGAATTTTGATTTTAATTTCATGTATAGTTTTTTAAACTCCTCCAAAACCATTAATTTTTTTTCAATAGTGGAGATAAAGGTATATTTTGTGGCATGGTCCACGAATATCAAAACGTACTTTTTACCATATATGCCTGGTGAGAAGGGGCCCATTGTATCCGATGAAACGAGTTCGAGTTTTCTTTCCAGTCTAGTGCGAGTTCCACTGTGTCCTAATCTTCTAGAATTTGCTTTCACACATATCTCACACAGACTGAATTTGTCATCACAAAACGTAATTCCGTTTGGAATGCCTCTTTAGACCTTTGTCAAGAATTTTAAATTTTTTCCTGATAAGTGTCCTAATCTCCTATGCCATATCATTTTTTTATGTATCTTTAATTTTTCTACTTTCTCATTGATTTCTTGATCATCGTTTATTATATCATTATTATTTATTATATTATTATTAGTGTTTATACCTACATCCTCATTCATTTCGCTACCACCTTCATTTATTTCATTATTTTGTGGGTTATTACTATCATATTCTTCGTTAGAGTTTATTATAATATTATTATCTACATTATTATTAATTGTGTTTTCTTGTGTATTATTATTGATATTCTCTCCATTCTCTTCATTTTCCTCCTGACTTTCCTCTAGAATTTCCTCTTCTACTTCATATTCCATCCATTCATCTTGGGAATTTATATTGGGCATACATGCCAATTTATTTGATTCGTTATTATAAGGACATATTTTATTTAAGTCGTCTCCATTTTCTATAATATTAACCGTGGACTCCGGTACAATTTCGTAATTCACCATGTATACACCTCTTATTTTTGGGGCCGAAAAAATTACCTCGTCCGTTCCCCAGACGTATATGTGCGCCGCAGAGAAATTTCGGTCTATGCCGAGCGCCCTATTTTCTGTTATTTTAATCCCTGATCAAAGTCTTAAGTCTTGTTTCAGAACACAGGTGATTCTATTAAACACGTTAAAATTTGAATTAATACATAGTGCAAAATTATTTAACAAAATATGGAAGAGATTACTGCTGAAAAGAAAATAATCTATCAGTTTTCATCAATTGAATCGATCTTTTATTGTATGTGAACAGGAAAAAATCTGTCACTAATGTCAATGTTCATAGATGTAGGTTTTCTATTGTTGGATTCGATGAAACTCATCCAACAAAGATTTCCTTTTTCTACAATTCTCTATCAACAAAATAAAGTTTGAAGGCTATTAATATCACCTTTCAAGTTTCAACTTTACTTGGGATTTGGTTGAGAATTTACATGAAAAAATATTAAAATTTAACTTTATTTTACTGAAATTTTGATTTTTTCTAATTAATTTTGAGCAAAATCACACTCTTTAATGAATCTTTTGCTCGTAGGTTTAATTTAGAAAATTGTATTCCTTTTCATTCTCTGATCGAACGCAGACTGCAACTTGAATGTAATTTAAATTCATTGGATCATCAAATTAATATTAATTATCAGCAGTTACTGGGTTGTATAATGTATTTTATGTTAGGAACTCGCCCAGATGTTTGTTACGCCATTTCATATTTTAGCCAGTTTCAGAGTGTTACCACAAATGAACATTATAAATATTTATGTAGAGTAATGAAATATTTGATCACCACTAAAGATTCTGAGTTAACTTTTTTCTTCTTCTACCTTGCCCAAATGACACCAAACTCCGACGATTTTTACTCTGCAACTTTTGAATTTTCGATTTTCTTCCACTGTTTCACTCCCTGGAAAACAGCATGAACAATTGCCAACTGTTTTTGATTGTATGCACTGGTCTACCAAACCATAAAATCCTCTCGTATCTTATCTGCTTTTGCCAGACTTTCAACTTTGACGTTTTCACAGGCACCCAAGACTTTACCGTTGTTTTCATCAAATTTCACTTTTATTTTATTGATTTACATGAATTAAAACTTTCAACTTTTTCAGGATAGTTACTTTAATCACTGAATAAAACTTTTCATTCACGAATTTTTCACTTTTCCTACCACTTTGCATGGAGGTATCACACGACACTAAGCCTTTTCACTTTGCGTGAAACACGAACTTTTAATTTTTAACAAATTACACGATTATCACATTTTAATTACCACACTTATTTTTCTGATCCGCAGCTCTGCTAACATATTGAGGTGAGTTCTGATCACTTTACACAGAAAAGATAAGCACGGACTTCCATCTTAGAAAAAGATTTATTATCGACGTTAGTACAACGACTGATGAGCAGAGAACATTCTCCGTCGAGCAGTGGCAGAAAGAATATTATGTTGGCGATCAGTGTCGCCACATGTAAAACAAATAAATGTAATAACATGTTACATACAGTGTTAGTCAATGTAATGCTATGTGTTTGTGAGGTAGTGAGGGAATCGTATCCCAACAATAATGATCAACAAAAGACCCTTATGCCCAGAATCAGAAACATCAACATACTCATACCTTACACCAGCCAACTTTCTTCACGTAAAGTTTCAACACACAATACTACAATCAGACAAACCAGACGTCAACCATACATCAACATTATCGCACAAATGACGATACACCAAAAATTGGAGACTTAGTACACGTCATAGATGTTGCATCCACACCCAACAAACCACAACTCGCAGTAATTAAAGAATTACATAAATCACCAGACCAGATCATAAGATCAGCGTCCATTATGTTTCCAAATGGAACACTCACCACCAGACCCCTTAAATACCTCGCACCATTAGAATTAAATTCAACAGACGCCCTAAAACACAAACCTACAAGAATAGTGGCACAAAAAACATAACACCTACGAATTATCATAAATAATTCGTAGCCCAGACCATCTTTAGGAGAATCTACTCTGGGTAAACTTACAAACGAAACAAATCAAGTTTGCAACCAGATGACCCACTGTGGAACCAATATAATGATTGGAGAAGCAGGTGACACGTAACAAACCAACAAACATAAACACTAGCCAACCATCTTTTATCCTCACAGAAGGAAAAATGATGCAGTTGACGTGTCTATTAACAAACAATAATTATATAAAAATAATACATTTTATTCTTTTCACAGAATCACAAATATACCTGAAAGAAAGAGACAAACCAAAATAGAATAACAGCAGAAGCATGACACCAAACATAAATCACCATACAAGAAACTAACTGTGTTCATAGAACTTCAAACAGGAAACCAACGGTGATAATAGACCTTCAAACAACAGGAGAAGGAGGCAGATCTCAACATTTACCAATATATTAAATAAATTTAACAAATAAACGTTCCTTAAAGTCAAATTAAACCTTCGCTCAAAATATGTGATAACAAACGTTCCTAAACCGTATATATGTATTATTGTTTCCATAATTATTAAGTATTGTTATTTTTGTACATATAATAAATGATTTTATAATTGTATATCTTGTTATTTATTTATTACAACATCAATAAACAATTCACAAACAACAAACATATTAACCATCACACAGCAAACCTACTAATACAAAAAAAAAAAAAAAAAAGAAGAAGAAAAAACAAACCCAAACAAATAATAAACAATTCCCCAACGACTTCTACATGGAAGGGTGACTGGGAAAGACTGAGACTTCCTCTCCCCCCCCCACAAGTATTGTGAACGACGGTGTCGTACACGATTCGATAACGATAATTGTTGATACGAAATCCCACCTCATCTTATTCATCATCATCATCACGTCATTCTATATATATATATGTCACACGTACACTCTCATCACGAAGTGCTTCCCCTACCATTCTCGATCCGCTGTCGCTGTTGCTTCGCCATTTCGTACTTATTCATATTTTATTTCCAAATGTAAATTTAGTCTGCTAATAAATTCTCTCGTGAATACTTCTCTCTTACTCTTTTTCGTTCCTCGTCATCACCGCCTCACATCATGGTAGCTATCGCTGTGGTTGAATTGTAAAAGAAGAATAATGTTAAAAGTATGAAAATAGCAGACTGATTTTTTGGAATTGATTCATTGTTGTGTTGAAATTTATATTATTTGAAGTGAAAAATACACTAAAAATACGTTTAAATCGAGAATATTGAAACTCAAATTTTTATTTTTACAATTTTTTTCGAAGTCGAAAAAAATAAAAACGTAACCAAAAACGAGTTCCTGATCCAATAACGGCCGACCCTGGAAGTCAACGAACTACAATCCAGAAAGGACCGCCAACGATACAGAGGACCAACCGAAGAAATCTTCTGCTCCCGTCTTCAAGAAATCCTCTACGGATCTCAACTACGAAGACCAAAAATTTCTGGGCCAACCTTATACAAAATTCAGCGAAGACGACAACGGTGACATTGGAATAGAGCAAATGTAAATTCACAAAGCAACAAGTTGATGAGAAAAAATTAAAACATTGTAAGGTAATATAGATGTAGTTAAATTATTTTTTACGTATTTTCCGAATTGAAAATTTGAGGTAGAGAGATAAATTTGTTTTACTTCCCCAGTTAATGATCAATGTCTAATTTAGTAAACCTAGTAGAAAGTAAAATAGGTGAATACAGTATCGAAAAAGAGGAATTGCAAGAATTGTTGAAAAAGTTTGAACGGGAAAAAGTTGTCGAGTTGAAAATTGAGAAATATAATCTTCCTTATTATACGTATTTTACTGGTGAAATAGTACTAGAATCATTTACAATCGATATATCAGGTAGAATAGAGGAAATTAGTACGTTCAAATATATTAAAATAACTGATTCAACACCAAACTACTTTTCCAATAGAATATATAGTTCGTTAGAATCAGAAAAGAAATTTGTAAATAGATTCTTAAAATAATAATAATAAAATTAGAAAAAATTTAGAAAAACTGGATAAAAAAGAAAAAGTGCCAGAAAATAAAAATATTGAATCTGAAAAATACCAAATAGTAAAAAAGATCGACAGAGAAAAAGTGGAAAGTAAAAAATTTATACTCATCACGAATATTGAAAATAATTTATTAGGATATAAAAAAATTGAAGAAAGTATGTCGAGTGTTAATGAAATTAAACCAATTCAAGCCCCATTGGGAAAAGTGTTTAATGGAAAATATTATTTAGACTGGAGACGTATGATTATTTCGGCAATCAGGGGTGCTGGTTACTATGATATTTTCGGAGAACACGAATTTTTAGAATCTTACATATCCCATATCGATGATTTAAATTTTAGGCCCAATAAAGAAATGATAAATTATTGTAAAATGCAAGACAATGCCAAAGCATTTGTCTTAGAAAGAGTTTCGAATGATATTACAAAACAGATAAGAGACTGTAATACGGCCATAATGATGTTAAAAAAATTGGATAATATATACGGCACGAAAACATCAGTTACGGCAAACATGGCTAAATCAAAGTTGATGGAGTTTAGGTTTCAGCCAGGTGGAAACATGAGGGGATTCCTAAAAAAATGGGATGAGCTTGTTACGGACGTAAGAGATAGTGGAAAAGAAGTGAAAGAAGAGGAAGAACTAGAGAATTTACAACTCGCACTATATTACGAACAAGCATTGGCAAAAATGCAGTTTGAAAATATGCCCCCTAATGAAAAAAATATCGAAAATTTTAAAAGAATTCTAAGGGAAGATGCTGATCAAAAATTTAGAGATCAGACATTAATGAAACAAAATAATAATAATCGTAATAATAACCCTAATAATTACTGTAATAATGGAAATGGCAATAATAATAATAATTATAGAGGTCGTAATAATAATTACTGTGGAAGAAACAATTACAGAGGAAATAATTTTAGTAACCACAGAAGTAACAATCGAAATCAAAATACTAATAGTAATGGTAATGGAAATGAGCCGAATCATAACAGTGGTAATAATAATAATTCAAATAATAATACGAATGGAAACAATAGGGGCAATAATTATAGGAATAATGGAAATTACCGGGGAAATAATTACAGGGGTAACAATAGAAATTACAATAATAGTAACCCCAAATGCTATAAATGTGGTCAAAATGGGCACATTGCTCAGAATTGTGGCAATAATAGTAGTACCCAACAAAATAGTAATAATAATAATTCAAATACGAATCAAAGTAATTATCCACCAAAATCAAGCCAAAATAATAATGTACAAAACAAAAAAGAAAGTCCCGAACAGCAAGTAAAAATGTCATGTATGGTTAGAAAACATATAGATAATTCGAATGAATGGTTGTTAAACAAATTAATTAAAAATAAAGAATTAAACGAAAATTATGAACTACTCGAAAACAAAGATTTTGGATGGAGCTGCAGAAGTACACCTAACAGCTGACATAAATAAACTTGAAAATATTTAAAAATTTATTACCCCTATAAAATTACAATGTGCGGGAAAAAACGCTTTCTTGTATGCCACTCACACGGGTCAGATGACAATAAAAATTGAAAATTCGAACAAAGTACAATCATTAATTCAACTAAATGATGTACATTACGTACCTGATTTAAACACAGACATAATTAGTGCGATAAAAATAACAAATACAGGTACAGTAAATATCGATCAGCAAAAAAATTGTGCTAATATATATTTTATAGAAAATGGTGAAACTCTAATAACTGCCCCCAAGGAAAATGGAATATTTTATATCCACTATAATATTCAAAATAAAAATATCCAAATAAAAAAAAAAATGATGAATACATAGACAAAGAGTCAGAAAACGCCACAAAAATATGTCCCGTAACCCAAGAAAATGAGGATGAATGGGAGGATTTTTCAATTGAGTTGGAAATACAGGAAGATGACGAAGACCCACAAGATAATAAAAAGCGAGATTCATTTGAGGGGGGTAATAATAATAATAATATTGTTGAGGAACAAGATATACCAAATGATGAAAAATCAAATATCAATGATAATACTGATGGTATAAATGAAAATAATAATAATAATAATATAATAAATAAAAAAATGATTATTCATAGAAGGCTAGGTCACCTAAATGCACGCTACATTCGAAAATTAAAAAACCTATCTGTTGGAATTCCGGAAAATATGAATTTTAGAGACGATGATTTCAAAAACTGCCAAATATGTTGCATTGCAAATAATACGAGATTAGGGCATAATGGCATGAGGACAAAACCAACAAGAAAACTTGAAATAACATCTTCCGATATCATGGGTCCATTTACACTATCGATTGCAAATCAAAAATATATTTTAACCTTCATCGATCATTATTCAAAATACACATTTGTTATGCCTATAACTGCAAAAAATCAAGTAGCAACGGAATTTAAAAATATAATAACGTCAATGAAAAATAAATTCCCAAATTTCCCTATAGGAACCATTAGATGTGACAACGCAAAAGAATACACTGATGCAAAAATAGTAAGTTATTGTCAGGATAATGGAATAACAATGGATTACGTAGTTCCTTATTCTCCGGAATTGAATGGTGTAGCCAAAAGGCAAAACCAAACACTTATGAGAAGAGTAAGGGCTATGCTCATTGATGCCAACCTGGACATTAAATACTGGTCATATGCAATTGTCACATCAGCATATTTACTAAATCGCTCACCAACTAAAGCAAATGTAGATTTCAAAACCCCGTATGAACTATTTTATGGCATTAAACCCAACTTAAAAAATTTAAAAGTACTTGGTTCTTTAACATATCGTCACATTCCTTTGGAAGTGCGTAAGCAAAATGCAACTAAGGCAAAGTCGAAATCAAAAAACAAAATTGATCCAAAGTTGGCACCAAGAGCTGAAAAAAGCATAATGATGGGATATACGAATACTGGATATTGCCTTAGAGATCCTTTTGAAACAAAATCGTATATTGCATGTGATGTAAGGGTAGATGAGTCTCAAAACATAAAATCTCTAGAAACATCCAACAGAAGGCTAATAATTAAACCAGCGAATTATGAACAAGACTTAGGAATTATAAACCCGATAATAATGAATATCAATGTCAATTATAATAAAACATACATTGAAGATTGCGTCCCAAAGAATTTTAATGAAATTAATACTAATCCCTTTAGAAAAGAATGGGTAAATGCAATAAATGAAGAAAATAACTCATTAAATGACATGAAAGTTTGGGAAATTGTGGATTATGATAGGCAAAAATTAATTGATACAAGGTGGATATTTACGATTAAATATGATGAATACGGAAATCCTAAACCCAAGGCCAGACTAGTAGCAAGAGGATTTAAGGATAGAACAGAGTATAACATTGCAGAAACACATGGGCCTGTCACATCAATTAGTACGATTAGATGGTTACTCTCTGTGGTTAATAAATTAAAACTGATTCTTGTGCAATATGACGTCAAGACTGCGTACTTAAATTCCCCAATTATAAAGCCAATTTTTGTTAAAAAACCAGAGGGAATAAACATTAATTCGAACCAAGTCCTTGAATTAAAGAAATCAATATACGGACTGAAAACATCAAGTAAATCTTGGTATGATTTACTTGACTATAAAATTAAGGAAATGGGATTCATAAGAACAAAAGCTGATAGATGCCTATACCTAAAAACGAACGACAATGAAAAAACATATTTTTTAAGCTACGTAGATGATATACTGATAGCTTCAAATTCGCAAATAGCAATTTCAAAAATAAATGAACAACTCGAAAAATCTTTTACTATTACAATAATTAATAACCCAAAATTCTTTGTAGGATTAGAAATTGAAAGAAACATAGAAAATAAAACAATAATATTGTCTCAACACAAACAAATAGAGAAGATGATTAAAAAATTTGGCATTTCCGAAATAAAAAAGACAAATACTCCAATGGAAACTGCGTTGAAAATCGAAAAAATTGAATGATAGAGTGGAATTGTTCCAAACAAACAATCCATGCTTCGTCCAGTACCGCTGCAGAAATCATAGCTGTTTTTGACACTCTCGATATAATTAAGGTAATTCAATATATGAATTTTGAAATTTTTGGGGAAAAAATAGTCGTGGACATAATGGAGGATAATATATCGACCCAAAAAATTTGCTCTGGGGGTAGTCAGAAAAAATCGCGAGCGCTAATGATAAAATGTTACTCGATACTAGAGGCTATGGAGGAAAAAATAATTCATTTTAGATCTGTTAATTCTGAAAATCAACTCGCAGATTTACTAACAAAATCATTGGATAGAACAAAACTCGAAAATTTAATTGTAAAAATTCTGGAAAACACGAATCTATACACATAATACAGAATACATTTATTTCATGAAAAATACCCATCCAAAAAGTCAAGTCGTACCAAGTCAAAGTACCAAAGTCGAAACTTGAAGAAAATTGCACAAGAAACAGTACTCTTATATTGTCCATAAATAATATAATGAAAAATTCACTTGAAAATACTTGTCGAAAATAAATAGCTAAACTCTCGGTAAATTCAACAATGAAAAATAAAATTAAAATCGAACAGGCAAAAACCCTACAATCGTAAATAATAGAAATAGCATGCAACTCTCGACAATCGTGTGAAAAATACACGACAAAATTCCCACACGAATATATGAAAGGAAAGTCTTAACAATAAACGAGAGATAAAAACCAATTACACGACCTCAATAAAGATAAACTTAATAGCTTGCCTTATCCAAAAATAAACATGTCGAACGTCACCTCTAATACAAAAGAAATACGTAAAAGATAAAGCTAACGGACATCGTATATTATCGCTTCATACTATTACATGCCGAGTACAGATAAAAATTGTAAAACGTAACGTTTCCGATAAACGATCATGTACCTCGGAAATCCTTTGTTAATTTTATTTTTTTGTGATTATTTTTTTTTCATCTATCATATACTCGTAAATGTTCAAGAATACTTTCGAGCACACTTCTGAATTTATAATGTATTAGTCATTTATATATACAAATACTTTTTGCATGTTACCATTTTTGAAATTTTTTATTGTTTTTTATTTTTTTTACAGATACCATATACAATTATATACGTCAAATATTAATCATTGCATGTTACCATATTTATATATTTACATATTATTTATTTATTTATATTCGTTTATTTATTTTTCGAAGCACAGCGGACAAAATTTTTTTGAAACTGAAGTTACCTTAATAATAAGATGTGAATTTTTTTAAAAATTTTTATTATCCATATATCATTTTTGTATTTAATATTTTTTTTGTAATAACAATAATTCATTAACTTTCAGCATCAAACACGATGAAGAATTCAATCGGTAAAATTTCAGGGGGGTGTTGATACGAAATCCCACCTCATCTCATTCATCATCATCATCACGTCATTCTATATATATATGTCACACGTACACTCTCATCACGAAGTGCTTCCCCTACCATTCTCGATCCGCTATCGCTGTTGCTTCGCCATTTCGTACTTATTCATATTTTATTTCCAAATGTAAATTTAGTCTGCTAATAAATTCTCTCGTGAATTCTTCTCTCTTACTCTTTTTCATTCCTCGTCATCACCGCCTCACATCAATAATGTGACACAATATTGTTATCTCTGTGACGTCAGTGAACAACTCTATGACGTCAGTAGAACAGACCTATCAAAACGTTGCCAACTTACACAAAAACAGACAACACAGATAAGTTCGTTACAAGAAATAACGAATAATGTCATTCGGCTAATGGCGACGAACGGGAAAGACCACGTTCTTTTATATTTGTCTCACTACAAAAGTACCTCACTTTTACACTGATTTTTGATTCTGATTGATGGAGGTGTTCAGTTTGGGGTACTTTGTATGCCAGCATGTGGCATCTATAGTCTGGACAATCAACGCCATGTTAAAACTGTTCGGTATTGTCTCCATCATTTATAATTATATTATATCCTCAAAGCTTCATTCAGATTTTTAGAAAGCCAAACACTTGGCATCAACTGCGCTACCCATTGTAGAGTACCTATATTAGCTTAGTTATGGAAATGCCATTTTGTTTCACAAATGGAAAATGATAGCTCACTGTTACTATTATACTACATTGAAAACTATTAGGATTTACTGTGTTTTTTGGATAAATTTTTAGTTTATTTTAATTAATGGAGCTTTGTTGAAAATCTTCCTGCAATTTTACATTAAAAAATAACTGTAACATTATCAAATACAAACATACTTATCTCTTTTATGCTACTTATACTCTTGACTATAAATTATAAACAGGTGAAATAAAGCTGGAATAACTTTAATAACTGGTCTATCATAAAACCACAATATCATTTCAACTTGAAAATATTTCAAAATTAATCTGAGAAATAATTAAAAAAGAAAATTCTCTGGACTACTTCATCAACACACTGATGATTATGTAGAATGAACCTGTTTACTTTTTATTTGTGAAACAAGATGGCGTATTTCCCTACTCAAGTCTGTAGTATCTTTATCCATAGGTGCCACTCCAAAACCACTTTATGACGTCTCTACAAATATATATCCTGGAAGGTAACCTCAGTAAAGTAAATAAAAATAATGGAAGAGTATTATATATCTTGCCCTTTACTGTACTGTAAATTTCTATTTATTTATTAGATTTTTAGCAATGATAAATTAATGTTATTAATGGGGATGAAAATTTTATTCATTTTAATTATAATTTTTATTTGTTTTTTCAACTATGATTCCCTTGTTGATATTTTCATCAATTTTGGTGTTTATTTTCCATTTTTGAATACTACTACTTACTGGGATGTTATCAAGTATGTAGTAATACCCAAGTTTAAATCCAATTCGAACGAGCATCTATTTTTTTCAGATGAATTGAAAAATTATAATGGCAAAAACAGTAATTCGCTTTACATTTCAATTCTGGGACAAGTTTTTGATGTTTCCAAAGCTACGGCTTATTATGGAGTGAATCAAGTTTACCATGGATTTACCGGTGAGAACTAATTAAAGTTCATTTATTAATGTGGTACTCATTTCTAATTTCACTACAGGTCAATTTTAATTGACGGTCACTGCGATTGTCGTATAGCGCAATTTTAATATTTTCGGATTTATTATTATTTTTGTGAAGGACGTGATGCTAGTAGAGCTTTCGTTAGCGGAGATTTTTCCGAAACAGGACTGACTGATGATGTACTTGACCTGCCATTACAGGACTTACCTCATCTGAAAGACTGGTTGAAAATGTATCAAACGAAATACAAGTATAAAGGTAACAGCTTTTAGCAATATGAAATCGAGTATTTTTCGATCTATTGCTAACTTTGTACTTTTTTTAGGTAAACTAATTGGGCGATTTTATGATGAGAATGGTAATCCTACAGAATATAATAAAGAATTTGAGAGGAGATTATTACAAGCCGAAGAACACAAAAATCTGCAAGATGCTGAAAAAGAAATGTTTCCTCCCTGCAACGTGGAATGGAGTGCTGACAAAGGTAGCAGAGTTTGGTGTTCGAAAAAGAGGTAATTTTTATGACTTATGCTCCAAATAAAGTAACTCGATACAGTTATAAATGAACGTCAATTAAATTTTCAGCGGAGGTATCGAGCGAAATTGGATTGGTGTACCCAGAAAATTATTCATGCCTGGATTAAAGACATACCGCTGTGCATGTATCAATAATTCTTCACTGAATTCTATGTATGATATGCATACAAAATTCTCTGAATATGAAGGCTGTGATCCTTACTCGCATTCGTGCTATGTTGAAACATAACCCTTTAATACATCATTCCTATTTCTTATTGTGATCGTCTTTTATCTGCTTGGAATTTTTTTCGCAACCACTGAATTAATAGCGAGAGTGTTAACGAGAATCAGCGTTAACATTTCATAATAAATACAAAAATATATTTTCTAAAACAACAATCCACAAAAGAAAAATAAAATAAATTTACAACGAGATAAGTAAATGTAGAACTTAGTTCATCATTAGTGATAATTTTCTTCGAAAGCAAAAATAGATTAATAATCAAATACCGGTTTCTAGTACGTATTATAATAAATTTGCAAACGTAATTAGAACAGATCACAATCAAACACCTAGATAATAGCTTTGTTATGGTTGTAGAATGTTTTCACCATTCTTCAAACAAATCGGCATTAACGGCATTCTTATTGCTCTTTTTTGTTCTCCATTCTTCGGCTATCTTAGCCCAGTCGGCGGGATCAGCAGGAGCAGGTATACTTCTGCAATAAAATAAAAGCAAGTAATTTTCATAAACTCAGTAAATTCGATGCAAAACACGACAATCAATTGACTTACTGCTGAACAGGGGATGGTCGAGGTTGGCCAGCAACATCAGAATGATGCATGTATGAATTATTTTGCCTGGGTGTTTGTTGGCCGTATCTAGGCGTTTGGGTAGGTTGATACGGCGTACGGGGAGTATGCGACGGATGTTGATACGGGGTAAGAAATGGAGTAGCCTGAAAAGCAAAGAATTTATTATACGTAATTTCACTAGACGTGAGTATATACACTGATGTATGAAGATACACACGGCCGAGTAATTTGACGGAGGCATATTGTAGGCTGGCGTCACACCGTAGTGAGGGGTGTGCGTTAGATGTGGTGTATGAGGAGGTAAGATTGGTGTCATGTGAGACAAACCTGAAAGACCAAATTGTAAATTAATTGATGTAAGCCAGTATTCAAATTGAGTAATTCCGACCAGAATTAGAGTCATACCAAGCATTGGAGTTTGCGGATTATATGGAGTATTGCGCGTGCTCAACACGGAGTGTGGAGTGTTAGAGCCGGGCGTTCCTGGAATCGGATCTCTGAAGTGCTCCTTGAACCATTTTAATAAACTACCCAATGAGTCGAAAACTTGACCACGGAAACGGTATCCATCTGGAGTAACAGTTACATATTCGTGTCTAAAATTATTCCTCGGCAAATAGGACAAGAGAAATTTACCAGGATATTTCTGAAAAATAAAAAATAATAGGAAGGTCAAATTAATTAATTTTAAATAATGGAAAGAAAAAAATTTCGTACTTTGCTTTGTCAAAGGAAGATTTACGATTTCAGAATCTCTAACTATAAAGGATCTTTTTTAAAAACCAAGTTTCAACAAACAAAATCATTCAAATATTCTCTAACATACAGGATTCACATTCCAATTTTAATATTTTACGACTGATAAAACACGAGAACTAATCATAAGTGTTTTCATTATTTTTTTACAGCTTCTTAGAAAAATTACGTTTTTGCAACACTAAATCGAAATAGTTATTTGTGATACAAATGCAAAAAGTGATTTTGATACGAGTGTGAATTTTTCAGCACGAGCCAAAGGCGAGGGCTGCAAAATTCACACTCGTATCAATTACCTACTTTGGACATGAAACACACTATTTTTTGTAACATCCCCCACTGACCCTCAAAAAATGCCGATGAATTTTTTTTTCAGATCCAAATAATAATTAAGTTTTATTTTTTTTTAAACCAAAAAATTTTTCTTTGTATTTTTCGCAATTTGCTTGTTTTTAGAATGTTTCTGAAAAATACGGTATTCAGTTCCCAGCGAGGAACAATAAAAACTGAGAAAATAGCCAACCCTTGTGAGAAATTAATCAAATTCAAGTTGCAAGTGCGCATGGGCAGAAGATAATTTGTTGTCTTCGTATCGAAATTCGTTACGTTTTGTTCCGTCAAGGCGCGTAAAATAATGTACTTTTGAGAAGGGTATTGCAAAAAATATATTTTTTAATGCCCCTCGACAAATCAAGAAGTAGCAAATTTCAATACAATGCAAAAAAATATTGTTGGGCGCATGCACACTTTCGAGTTGATTGTCTCGCCCCGCTTGATCACTTTTTTAAACAACTCGACTATTTTTCCAGTTTTTTGTTTTTTCTAAATTAAAATTATTTAGTCAACTATTTGCTCTAAAAAAAGTTTTGAATCATTTTTGTTGAGGTTGAGAGGATGCAGATATTCATTGGTTAAAACAAAATTATTAATTATTATTCAATTCTGAAGAAAAAAATCTATAACGGGGTGTCGCAAAAAGTAGGGTGGGACACGTGCAAATTAGATGATTGATACTCGTGTAATTTTCAGCGCTCGCCTTCAGCTTCTACAACAAAATTCACACAAGTATCAATAAGTTAGATTAAAAACGAGTTTTTAAAAAATACGCTTTTAAAATTTGAAGAAGATAACGGCGAAAGAAAAAATAAAATTTCTAACTTTTTTTTCAGAAACAGAAACAAACAAAAATTGAAAAAAAAACTGGTAAAAACAGATATAAGTGTATGTGTGCGTGTGTCGCAGCGTTGAAGTTGGTCATCAGGTGTACTTCAACAAGTTGAGTGAGTAGAATAAAAGCGTATGAACACCTACTTTTTGCACTCGCATCAGAAATAAATATTTTATCGCGAATACATTTTTAGATTAAGTAACTTCAAAATGAACGATAAACAACAAATAAAGAAGCCTTTACTTCACTCATTACTCTCAAAGAGAATGTATTTCTGAAAAAATTTTTCCAATATGTTTCCACATCCGAGTCGGTTTTTTTTATGTTTTAATTTTTCAGTTTTTCTTTTTCAACTTCATAGTTAAAATTTCTGAGATATTGCCGATCTTCAAAATAAATTTTGAGTTAAAAATTTCAATTTCTCTTTTACTGAGATTAGAAAATCGCCATATCTGTAGACAAATCAAGCTGAACCGTTGTCAACAATAATCACTAATGATGTCACAAATACGAATGCCTAATATAATTCCATATTTTCACATTACCGCAGACGCCGAAAAGATGTAATGTATTTTGTTGGGATTTTTTTTCTTTTCTTCTCGGATATACGCTTCTGCATTTTCGATTTTCCCGCCGTCAGTGTCTTTATAGTACTTGTAATGTAATAAATCGCGAGCAGATGCTGCCATGGGATAGACAAACCGTGAAATGATTTCCTCAAGATCTTCGAATTCTTCTTTATCTATCCACAACGATTGCCCAAGGGAGAAGGCGTTCTTTTTATTTTTTTCCAACACGTCAACGTGTTGATAAATGTTGTCGACTACCTTCCACGTGACGGTCAAGTGATCTGCGCCCTAAAACAGAATGATAAGTTAGTATACAATTCAAATTAACTTTATTCCATGCAAAATTTCATAATGGATAACAACCTTACTAGACGGCCGAATAATACATTCCCCTTGATCCATGTTCTCCATTAAAGCTACAGTTTCTTTGAAAGATATATTTTTGAATGAAGGATGCGTTATGACGCGTTTAACGTACGTTTGTGCTGCTTTCATTTTGCGTTTCATTTCTTGAATTCTTAAATCATTTTCTTCCGATTCGACGTCGTAATAAAAATCTTTAGAAGGCCTTTAAACATAAACAAAAACATTCAAGATGTTTCAACTGAGAATATAATTATAGAAACACAAAAAATTCGGACCTCCATTTGTTATTCGCATCATTTAGATCGGTGGCTTTTGAAGTTGCCTCGACTGAAAACTTCTCGGGATCAATTTTCATTATTCGGCAATGTATCACTTGACCTAATCGAACTCGTTCTTCGGGATCGTTTACATGTTTGTCAGATAAATTTTTCAGATGAATATATCCCATTACACCATTATCTAAACGAATTCTTATTCCTATTGCTTGACCAGGGCAGCCTCCAGCATCAAAATGATTCCAAACCTACACAGGCAAATAGAAGAATGTGAGATGAAAAAATAATGAAATAGGAATTGAAGTGAAATGATTTTCTCACCTCTGACAATTCAGGAAAATCACTTTTCAAGCAAAATGGACACTGCCACAAACCAGTCTCATCTTTACGAACTGGATTTGCTTGATCAAGCTGTTCAGTTTTTGGTTTTCTCCTTGATATTCCTAAAATAAAGAAAAACAGACAAAAAATATCATTAAGATCGACTACAATTCGTAAAAAATTATAACAATGCTTACCTACAACAGTTGCCTGAACCATTTTACCAATATAAAAAGATTCTGGAGTTTCTTTAGTGAGTAAATCAAATAGTTCTTCTTCACTAGGTGGAGCATAAGGTGTACGTTGATCCTTGTAACGATGATTCAATTCAGCTCGTATATCGTACAGTGTTATACTTTTGTTACCAAAACCCTGCAGCCAAAAACATAAAGCAATCAGGTTAGTGGAACAGAACAGCAATGGGATATCTTTTTCGAAAAAGCCAAATTAATTAGTGCACCTGGCGTTCCAATTCTTCAGCGAATGCATCCAAATCCAAATCCTTCAATCTGTCTGGTGATTCCAAAATTTCTTCGAGAGCACTGGCAGGATTATTTGATTCTTCATCTTCATATTCTAAAGCATCAACGGCCATTTTACGAGCCCATTCATACGTTTCTGGATGAACACGGGATCCATCAAGAACTTCAACGTACGCTTCAGTGCTTAAAGTTCAGACTTCTATCAGTCAAAAAATTAACTGATTTAAGAACAATGATTTGAGGAAAAAAAAACAAACAAACCTGTCACCCAGAGCGTTGGTGTCAATCTTGATGAAACCAGCGCAGTTTATGAATATCTTCGGTCCCATATGGCACATGGTAACTAATTGAGTACGGTTCTCCAACCGTTGATTAGTTTGTTTTAGCATTTTAATCAATGATGTTGCTTTACGCGGTCCCAACCCACAAACATATTGTAACAAATTTCCGGAATAAGGATTTTGCACAACTTCATTAATATCTACACCAACTTCATTCGTTCGATTCACAAATTCTCTAGTAATCGCTTCCATCAAATCTTCTTGCGCAACATACTCCTATGATAACAACAAAAATTATCCTCCTCGAGACAAAAAAAAAATATATATATATATAAAAGAAAAAAGAATAACACACAAGCACAGACCTGCAACGCGTGATAACGCAAGCATAAAATTTCATCATCACTGTTACACAACTGCGAAAATTCAATCAAAGGATCCTGCAATCGTCGAGCCAAAGAAATAGCTTGTCGGAGTAGGTCGGGATAATCACGAAAATCGTTCTTAAAGTAATCAATAATAGCCATCAGTCTCTAGAAAATATATTCGGTCAAATCGGACAGCGAAATTACTTACGGTCCCCTTAATGGAATTCGCATAAATTTTAGACAAATCGTTATCCAAAATTTCTACTGGTATTAAAGGAAACTGTTCGTCTTCCACAAGATTCTTGACGATTTCTTTGAGATCTTCAACGATCATTTGAGCATCTCGTGATTCTGCACCCACACAAATCACATGGGGTTTCTTCTTAAATATGAGATCTCGCACGTCAGCCAAATCTTTTTCCTACAACAGACATAGACGATGCGTTAGTAGCGAAGGTGAGACTTATAGTACGGCCGTACGCAAAGTACTAACTTTCATCAGTCTTTCGTCTTCACGATAAGAATTTTTTCTTTTCAAAAGATTCGAAAGTTTTTTATACTCGATGCATTCACCATCAGGAGCAACAACGCATGCAAATGGAGCTTGAGTAAAATCTGGAACATATGCAATAGACATGACTCTAAGACCTCGGCTTGAATCCCAATCGTCGTCGTCGTCATCTTCAAAATCAACCGTGTATGGGCCGATCTGATAAAATAATGACAGTTAAATACCAACGACTTAAATCA
The DNA here is from genome assembly GCA_011428145.1 of Ericerus pela. Lineage (NCBI taxonomy): Eukaryota > Metazoa > Arthropoda > Insecta > Hemiptera > Coccidae > Ericerus > Ericerus pela. The sequence continues at coordinate 515,072 of WOFM01000001.1, read as the reverse complement.
GCAAATCATTTTCCAATTTCTACTACCTTCAACCAATTATACAACTTCTGACAACACAGTTTGAGGACACACTCCTTAGCTTCAGCTAATAATTGAGTTCGTAAATCCTTGATGACGGTTGGTAGAAGCATTTTTCGATAAGCCAAATCTATACATTCAGTACGTAAATTATTCCAATCTTGAGCAACACTACTAAATTCATCCTATCAGAGTGAAAACTCAGCTTTAATAAAATACCAATTTATACGAACAACACAAAACAACAAATGAACTAACTTTCGTGTAAAGAGATTTCATTTCTTCGAGGTACGAAGCCGTAGTAACACCATCTATATCGTCGTCAAATGTAATTTTAATGAGCTTATCCTCTTCAGCAATGTACAGTTTCAAAAATTCTACACCAACTAATTCCCTCACATGTTTTCCTTTTAAATATTTTACACTGAAAAACATAATGGATCATTATTTAGACTAACGTAAATTTGCAATATTGTCTGCAGAAAATTAATCGATTCCAACTGCCATTCAAAGAAGTCAAGTAAAAACAAGCTCTCAGCACAATTCGCAAACATCTCATTTTAAAAGAATAAATCATGTATACCTGAAGCATGGATGATTCTCATCAATTTCTTTGATTCCTTTTGTTGTAGGAACAACATTCAATTTCGCCCGTTCAAAAAATGCATCTCGTAACACTTTTCGGACTAAAGGTTCTCTAGATAGTTGAGTGGCAACCATGAATTTTGAGGCACGCAAAACATCGGCGGATGTTGTTAAGAAACTAAATCAAGCAATAAATTATCTTCCATACAGGAAATTTGAAGATAAAGATTTTTTGGAAAAAAAAACTTTATGAACGCACTTTCCGCAATATTCAGCAGCCAGCTCAGATGGGCTGACTTGTTCTTGCTCCACATCGTGACGTTGATAATTATCTCTAAAATTTTCAGCAAATTGTTCCGGTTTTAAACCAAAACGTTTAGCAAATCCATCTGTAACAAATTTAACACATATAATACAAGATACTGCAGCTGGCTAACAAGATTTAACAATTTACGGCAACGAATTTCCCAATAAAAGAAGGGATTAGAGATGGAAAAATATGGGTGTTATATCGATTTGTCCGTTTCCTCCACTAATACATTTGTTCGAATCAACCGTTAGTCAAGATTATGGACAATGAATACAGTTTTACCCAATTTAGCTTTTCTGCAAATAGCATACGGTCCACCACGAGCAGCAGGTTTAATAAGGTCTACTTCGGGTTCTTCAATTTCTGGCTCTTCAACTTCTTCAAGTTCTTCTTCATTTTCTATCACATTTTCATCATCTTCAACATTGGCTCGTTTACGCTTCGTTTGTTTTCGAGCAGCTGCTCTTTCTTCTCTCTCTTTTTGTCTTTTTTTCTCTCTCATTTTTGGTATCAAATGGGAGTAATAAAGAAGAAAGTGCATATGCACATCGTTCAGTTCTTCAGGTGTTTGAACACCTTTCAAGCTAAAAAATATTATTTAATAAATTGTCAAAAGATACAAAAGTATTATAAAATAAAAAATAAAAACGTACAATGTAATATCTTCATCAGACAGAAGCCGTACGTCTTCTGGGAGTGCCGCATTGATATCCTGAGTGTATTCTTCCAGTTGAAATTGCCTCATACTTTCGAATAATTCAAGTAAAGCTGTTTTCCGTCTTTTAAGTTCACACCACTAAAAAAAAATCAACAAAACAATACTATTGATAAAAAAATATTCCGAAAATCGAGTATAAAAAAATGGAACAATGTGTACCTTGGCATCGTATTTATAAACTTTCCATAAATCATTGACATTCAATTCAGGTAGAACGTATTCTTTACGATAAAATGCGATGAATGGTACTTCAAAATGTTGGTTCCTAATGAAATCCAGCGCTTTTTTTATTTTTCCAGGAGTTGCATTTCCTTTTTTCGTAATAGTTCGGGGATCCTGCCCTCCTTTACAATCCTAAAAATATATATATATATATATGAATAAAAATTCTTACAATAAAATAAACTAAATGGTAAAATCAAAATTAGTTCACATAAACACCTGTGTAGACACAGTTGGTTTGCAAAACGCTTGACGATAAATCCACTCAGCTTCTTCATCTAATTCATTTGAATCTTCTGGTACTGGTGTGACAGGAACTTCTCTTAGTTGCATTCTTTCAGGGATATCATTGTTCCGAATCTACATCATTTCAGTTCTAAGTATTGCAGGAAACTTTATACGTAAATTAAAAGTGCCGTTACAAAAATAATATACACCTGATTATCCAAGTCAGTGAAATGACCACGTTTCAACTCACTAGGTTCGTAAATTTCAAAAATAGTTTTACGAGGCGGTTTTTTACGAGCTGTTTTTTTAACCTTCCTCCTGAAACAAGATTGCACCATAAGCTCAACAAAAATAAAAATTTTTGAAATAATTTGAAGAAAAAAAAGCACTATTACTTCCTCGGTTCTCCTGTTTCATCGTCAAGATATTCGTCTTCTTCCTCATCTTCTTCGTCTTCATCTTCTTCGTATTCGTCGTCATATTTTTCAAAGTCTTCAAAATCGAAATCTACTCCGAAGATATCTTGAGCTTCTTGTAGTGCCCTACACGTAAATGAACGATGAAATATTTAAAATTAAATTGCAACAAAAGAGCACTTAAAAATACCATTAGTGGAACTTGAAACTTTATAGCAACTCGAAAGCGAACCATTTTCGAACAAACTAGATATAGGAAGAAAATAAAGAAGTAATTTTACCAAATAAAGATTACATAAAATTATAGTTTTCACTCTCTTTTCAGAATAACAAGATTGATTAGTTCTGTACAATTTCAATTTCATCGTAATGAAAGATTGTTCGTGAAGTTAGAAACTTCTCCAACAAATTTCTCATACAAAAACGAAAAAAAAACGAATTACCGGCTTTTGAGAGCATATTCACGTTCCAATAATTTCAAATCCAGCATCAGATAACTTGTCTTAAATATACTAACGCATCGTTAAATATGTGCTTTCGTTTCTTTTTGCGATCAGTCAAAGGCCGTCCTTCGTCATCAACAATGAAACTATCAACAGAATCAGAGTCTTCCTCATCGTCGAGATTTTCTTCACGTGGTTCTTCTCTCGTTCTTTCTAGGTGTTCAGCTTCCTGTTAAACAAAGATAAATTAAAAAATAATTTTCATAATAACGAAAATTATCATAAAACTTTGCCACTTATTATTCGTTATAAATTGACAAAAAATTAGATTATAATCCGCATTATTTTCAAGATAAAAAGAATTAAATAAACACATCGAAAACCCAACAAACTAATAATTACCTTGTAGTCCGTTCCAAATAAGAAGGTAATTTTTTACCTGTAATACACTGTGTTTGCGGACATCCTAATAGAGAGAAGAGGAAAAAAAGTTAAGATACACTTAATTTATACAGACAAGTTAACGCACTCTGATAAGAAATCGTCCCAAAAGTCATTTGGAAACTTTTACCCCAATTAAGTGCAAGTGACGTTTGCGAGAACAATCCCCCTAACTTTGAACTGCAAACATCTGCGCTTACTTAGTGGGATAATTAGCCCAATTGCAAACTCTTGCCTATTTTATTACATTGGCCATACGGGAGTGCGTCAACTTGTCTAAATAGTCCATATAACTCTCGGATACAAACTGGACACGAAACGAAAGTACCCCTGTTCGTGAACAATTTTTATTTTGTCCAGCGATATTAATTAATTTAACTTCAGTAACTATTATTAAGGCCCTTTTTCCGCCTTCGTTAAAAATTAACTCCTTATTAGGAACTGACTAAAAATAAAAGAACAGATTCAAAACTTTGAAGCATAAAAAATCTTAACACTTACATCATTAGATTCGCCCTCGAAAAGTTCGTTTGCAATAGATTCTCTGAATTCTTCTGGTCTTTCTTCACTTTCATCTTCATCTTCTTCAAACTGACGAAGGCGCCGAAACTTCTTCTGTAAATACGATGACAGTTTGAACATATTTTTCAAGATTACTAACCGATTAATTAATCAGACTCAAAACAGCACATCCTTGACAAGTTAATAGGTGCAAAAAATTATGATTCAGTTAAATACAAATAGTTCTTACTTTCCGTACAACTTTTACCCCCAAATTTTCTTCAATAAGTTCATAATCATCTTCTTCTAAACGATCGTCAAAATCATCGTCCACACTTCGACGCCGTTTATTGGACGGCGAGTCGGAATCACTACCATCACTCTCTTCTTCGATAGGATTGTCATCAATCAGGTCTTGTAATTCTTCTTGTATTCTTTGTTCATCATCTACCGCAAAAATTCAAAATTTCATACATCAAGTGAACAGCCACGAAAGTTAACTAAAAACAAAACGATTCTGTAAAGCAATTGTAATACCTTCATCATCCTCTTCATCGTCACTTTCGACGGCTTTCAATCGTTTGGCTCTCTTTCGCTCAAACTCAGTCAAATCTTCTTCGTCCTAAAAGGATCAAACTTTAAAATTATTTTGAATTCCTAGTACATAATTATAAGAGAATCAATTGAGACAATAATTAGGTAGAATATAATAAAAAATTACCTCGCTTTCGACCGCTTCGGCGTCCAAAAAATCCATAGCTTCAGAAAGAAAAAACCAATGGAAAGAAATTAAGCAGTAAGTACGAACGATATCAAAGAAAGAAGTGACTGGGTGTTAAGACATCAAAACACACAAATAGGAAATATCTTAACTTATTTCGTTACACGTGCATTTGAATCGTACTTCTCAGCTCTTCCTTTTTAGAGAAATCCATCAAGATAATAGTATCAGTCAGTCAAAAACCAGACGGGAACAAATCAACAGATAGGCAAAATTCAGTAAAAAAGTGTTAGAAATACAAATTTGGAAAATACTAGTGAAAATGGCGAAATGGGAATTGGCGATTAGCGAAAGCAATATTAGACCTCCACAGAATTTAAATTAATAGACAGCTCAATAAAAAGCCCCACAGATACGAGTCCGGCAATACGCCATTTTGTATCCTAAGGCATATAAGTAGTGATGGGTAGTTCGTTCGAGTTAGTTCTTTTGAACGAATCCTAGAAGTGAACTAATCGATCATTTAGTTCACCTCTAAATGAACTAGTTCATTAAAGTACTCTCCACAAGGCAAGTTTTCTAGCAGCTAGTTTGTTATATTTGCTGGAGAAATTATCACTCATATTTACATGTTGCAATAATTTAGCCTATTTTGCTAACTGCAAGCAAAAACTAGTGGATAGAAAAAAAAGTGTTTACACAATAGCTCTGTTTGATATGACTACACCAACTTACACCAACCTTCACCAGGAGGGCGATTCCACAAATGTAGGAATGTTATATGAATTTATGTCTAGTTTTACATGAATATTTGTGGAATATCCCTACCAGTGTAGGTTGGTGTAAGTTAGTGTAGTCCAATCAAACACAGCTAATGATAGCGTTTTCCACTGTGTTAATATAGTTGTTATCAATTATCAAAGATAAATAAAAATTGTTGAACTATTCTAATAATAATTTTATTTCAACTAAAGCAAAAACAAAATTATTGATAACAAAAAATTACAAAACTGATATTATAGGATTAGCACATTGATACATTTCATGATATCATTCTTCTATCTACTAGCATTAGTCAATTATCCATTCAGTTTGGATAGCTGGCTAGTTGCAAGTTTTTACTATCCCCTGAGTTTACACGAGGCCATAAACTTCTTGCAGGCTAGTGAAATTCTAGCTGCAACTTTTGACTAGTGGTAGTGTTTACATGAGAAAAATGACTTGCAGCTAAAAATTATCAACTAGCCGCTGAGAAAACTTGCCTCATGAAAACATACCTTTAGTTCTTTTTTTTATAGTTTTTATCGTGAATGACGGTGTTGTACACGATTCGATAACGATAATGTAACACAATATCGTTATCTCACTGACGTCATTGATCAACTCTATGACGTCAGTAGAACAGACCTATCAAAACGTTACCAACTTACATAAGCACAGACAACACAGACAAGTTCGTTACAAGAAATAACAAACAACGTCATTCGGTTAATGACGATGAATGGGAAAACCACGTTCTTTTATATTTGTCTCACTACATGGTAACAGAGCAAATACGGTCCTCAAAAAGCAGTTTATTTCATAATTTAAGTGAAATTGTGTATTGGTGTTTAAGAAGTGTTTGGTTGTGATAAAGTAGTAATAAATAAAGAAGATACAGACGACCACCAAACAACGCAAACGCATGTCTACAACGGACATCACGGAACAAAACAGACGTAAGTAATGAAACACAATAAATACAGTGAACTTTATTACAGAACATATTCATTGAACATATATATATATAAACAAGTGAGATAAATATAATAAGCTAGACCAAACTCCACATGCACAACACATAAATCGACGTTGTATATTAACAAAATATTTGTTTCACAGATCCAGCAATGGGGAAAAAGAAACAAAAAACCACAGAACCAGCAAACCTACAGCAAGAGAATGCAAATCCAGATGCAGATGGACACCCATCAGCTCTACGCATCCCAGAACAGCCCAGGCAACATCCATCACCACTCACACAAAACTTAACAACAACGACATCAAACCCACAACAAACTGCAGTAAATCAAACAAACCCACCAGGATTAACATTAGAACCCAACAAACCCATACCAGTAACAAAATCAATTACAATGACTTTACCAACTACCGCGACTCACACACTAACAAAACCGATCTCTCAACTGACATACTCATCCATAACATTTACAGATAACCAACAGGTATCAAGATACAGACCTACTACAACGGCATTACTAACAACACCTAATAGACCACACGTAACACAAGGGATATTACCCATTCCTAACATTACACAAACTCAACCAATGCATGAACCACAAAAACAAACCTACTATACTACAACAAACCCTCAATTCACACAACAAATGTTTAAAAGCCCCCAATGCACATACATAGAAATATCAATGGCAAGAGTGGAAAACAAAATCCAACAAGCCAAAACATACAACGTAGCAGTATACCAACCTACAGATGTACGCATTTTTCTCAGCGTACTACAATTTCAACTAACAGACCTAGACAACCTACTTACAGATGCCAACACACAATTTTACCAAAAAATTTAAGATATCAAAGAAGAACTCACAATACAAATTACTAAACTCAACAACGAATTCAAAGAACTACAAACCGCAAGAAAACTACAACAACAAACCGCCCAACAATATTTACAGACCAAACAACCTCCTCACAGATATGAACACAATACTGCAAAGACATGCCATAATAACCAATACACACATACAAACTCCAAACAAACAACCTACAAACATTATTTTAGACCAACCGACAGAAATAATAACGGAACAAACAATTCAAAACAACAACAAACAAGAATATCCAAAAAATATACAAAACTCTACATTACAAAAGAACACACTTCACATACCAAAAGTTTGGGAAATACCCATTGGATCAAAGACATTAACCCAATCATGTTTCCTTAAAACACCAAAATATAAACTACCGAAATTTAATGGCAAACGTATATCATAACCAGATTTCATAACATCGTTCATGAAATACATACACATACGAGAAGATATCATAACACTACAAAAATGCAAAATATTAGAAGACGCTATGCCTGACAACATCAAACAAAGACTAACAACATTAGGCCATAACAAACAAGGCTACTTCAGAAGATTACAATATTTACATGATGAATTTGGCGACGAATCCAGACTACGATCAGAACTATGGCAAACCCTGAATAATACCTTTAGCACAAAACACAAAAGAAGGTTTACGCACTGCATACAACAAAACATGCATGTTACTAGACACAATACATGACTTTGTACCAGAACTAACAGACGATCTAACCTTTCCAACATTACTAAGAATTTTTCCAAGAAATTCATACTCCAACAGGATAGACATATCTAAACCAAACTCAAAAGCAGTCTTAGAAGCAGTATACCAAGAAATCAAAACAAGAGACCTAACAGAAAAACCAGACATAACAAAAGAAGTATAAAGAACACAAGAAACACAACAACAAAATAATACATACTACAGAGACAGAACATATAACAACCCTAACAGACGTCAGTACAATAAAATACAATACAACAAACCTAATAACAATAATAAAAATATAACAGAAACTCCAGTACAGCTTAAAAGCATCCCCAATTTTCATACAAATACCGACCAAGGTAAACCTTCGCCAGAACAATATATAGATAACGACATAGATGATTTCTCTGTTCCAGCATACCACTCAAAAACAGACCCAGATACCAGCATTCCAGAGCAACTTTACAGATTCCTGGCAGTACCAACAAAACAAAGATGTATGTTTTGTAAAGGCCCACATTGGAGCTACCTCTGCTGTCACAAGAACTACAACACGCTAGAAAACAGATGTACATACTTCAGACAGTACAACTTATGCCCCAAATGTGGAATCTTAGCTACTGCAGATCACTGTAACCAACCACAATGGAGATGCAGGTGGTTCCAGTGCCAACAGTCCAGTGCACACCATTCAGCATTATGCCCCAGAATCACATACCCATTAACAAAATACGAAGCAAACCGATACCTAGAAAAAGTCATAGAACTACAAACCAAATTTCCACCACGTAAGCAAGAAGAAAACAATATAAACACACACATAGAACAGGGTATTAATGATGATTTAATTTCCTTACAGCACCTCCAGAACCATGAAAACAGACACCATCCTATTACAGAGACTAATCAAACGATACCCGAACAAATTATATCAACATCAATGCAAATCGAAGAAACAGTTCTCCAACCACCAATACCAAGTATGTTAAACCTATTTACAATCTTATCCACAAATAATAAATTTCTCACATTCTGCACAAACATACGTAACCCACAAATGCTACAAACTTACCCAATAAATGCATTCTTCAATTCAGGGAGCACTAAAACATACATATTAGAAAGCATTGCTATACAGACACTTCAACTACCAATTATAGGCACACACTCCCTAAAATTAACAGGAATACAAAATCAAACAACACAAACATTTCATACAAATATCGTCACCTTCGAAATAGAACATACCACACAAAAATTCTCAAACATAATAGCCAGAACAGTAAAAAACATATCAAACAAACTAGACACTCAAAACATAACAGAAATCAAACGAACATACCCAAAATACAGAGATTTACAGTTTGCACAAACATTGAAAACAACATCAAAAATACATATATTACTCGGGAACGAATATATGTGGCAATTCATTAAATCGATTACATACATATCACCATCAATACAATTAATTGAAACAAACTTCGGATTTCACATAAATAGACAACTAACAGATAATGAACAACCAACCCAAAATGAACATACATATTTCTCATCAGAATCAGACATAGAAAACCTATGGAAATTAGAAACAATAGGGATAACAACACCAGACCTAACAATAGAACAAGAAGAACAAAAAGTAATAGAACTATTTTATAAAAACATAAAACTAGTAAATGGCAGATATCAAGTTCGATGGCCATGGAAAGTATATCCACCCCCACTACCAGACAACTACTCTTTAGCATTTAGCAGACTTAAAAGTCAAATACCACATATGCGCACTTCACCTGATTTTTTCAAAAAATACGACGCATACTTTCAAGAACTATTCAAAAACGATATAATAGAAATGGTCGACAATAAACATTCAACAGAACCAGTCCACTATTTAGCACATCACGGATTAATAGATCCAACTAAACTTACACACCCGATCAGAATAGTTTTTGACGGATCAGCAAAAACTAAAAAAGCAAACCACTCAATGAATGATTGTGTGAGAAAATACGAACTGCCAACGGATCGAACTACACGAAAAGCAACGACAAAACCTACACTGATGAAAAGATTGAACGACGACTAGAAACACACATTACGAACACATAAATAAAAAGACTAAATATTCACTATTTCACGAATTTTATTCCACATAATGTTAGCGGACATGTTGATGGTACAAAGGTTGATGAGCGACGAGAAGGCATACAAAACATATAATCACAGTTGAGTTACAAACACAAATATCACAGATTAATAATAACAACAAAAACAGTGTTGCCACAACATGTGATGTGCGAGAATAATAAGTCAACGTATAAAATAATTTGCTATTATTCCCACACGCCTCCTCAAATTATATTTATACGATAAAGTCAAAAAATACTATCAAACAAATTTTCTAAATTTATAAAGTCATTAAAACAAAAAATGACAAAGGTCAACAATAACACAACAAATTTACAACAGACAAAAATATCAACACAAATGGTAAACATATACAAAAAGTTACATTAATTTTAACAGTTTACAAAACATATCAAATTTGGGCTTCGGGCAGCCCTTCGTGAAAACGTCCCCCAACTGTCGCGAAGTCGGTACGTACGAATACTTAAAATCTATATCTACGTGATTGCACACAAAACGGTACTTTACATCTATATGTTTGGATCTGCGAGTATTCCACTTTCCAGAGTGCAGAAGAGCCAGACAACTCTGGTTATCTTCATAAATCACAGCTCTGTTATTAATCTGAATGCAAAAGTCACTTAACAGATACTTCAACCAGATCGACTCAGTGGTAGCATCGCATATTGCAATCAACTCACTCTCAGTGCTAGATAGTGCTACAGTTGGTTGCTTTTTGCTAGACCAGGACACCAGTGATCCATAAACAAAGACACAGTAACCGGAGACAGACCGTCTTGTGGTGATACAGTTACCCCAATCGACATCAGAAAAAGTTTCTAAAATATTGCCGTTATTATCATATTCATTAGAAAATATTAATTTTTTATCTTTCGTGGTAACTAAATATTTAAGTACTCTCAATAAGTATTTATAATGTTCGTCAGTGGCATAACTGGAGAATTGGCTAAAATACGATATTGCAAAGCAAATATCGGGCCGTGATCCTAGCATCAGATACATTAGGCATCCCACGAGCTGTTGATAGTTGTTGTTGAGTACGCTATCACACGCATTGAGATCCCTGTCCAATTGGAGTTTGGGGTCAATGGGTGTGTAGGTTGGTGCGCAGTTATCAACGCCAAAACGCCTAGCAACAGACTCAATGAGACCCATCTGCTCAATTTCCAGTATGCCATCTTCACGATTGTGATTTATATTCAAACCTAAATATTTCCTGACCTTTCCCAGATCCTTACACTTAAACCTTTTATTTATTTTATTTTTGAAAATTGTGATTTGTGTTTTGTTATTTGAGCTAATCAGGACATCGTCAACATATGTGAGTAAAAAGACTACAGTCCCATCACTTTTATTTTTATATATGTATAAGCAGTCATCCGCCGTGCTCTGCACAAAGCCAAGAGCAATAAGGAACTCGTTGAACAATTTGTTCCATACCTTGGGCGACTGCTTTAGACCATAGATAGACCTATTCAATTTCAAAACATTATTATGTCTATCGATTTTAGTTTCTATCCCTTCAGGTATCTCAAGATACACATCTTCCGAAAGAACTCCATTCAGGAAGGCACTACATATATCAATTTGTTCTATGTGAAATTTTAATTTATTGCTAACAGCCAAGAGGGTCCTAACAGTCGAAAGTTTCGCCACTGGCACATACACTTCATTAAAATTGAAGCCCTTCTTCTGTTGGCATCCTCTGGCAACTAATCTAGCCTTATATAACACATCATTATTAATATCATATTTTTTATTAAAAATCCACCGACACGTGATGGTGGGGGCTTCCTTTGGACGTTTGGTCACCTGCCAAGTCTGATTGGAATTCAGAGCACTTATTTCCGAAGAAATAGCATCCCTCCACATCAGACTGTCCGGTGCAGCATTCGCCTCCTCAAACGTCAAAGGGACGCCATCCTCAGCAAGATATATATTGCTCGCTACTTCATCACGTTCAGTCGTTTCCTGTGGAAGGCAATCTAAATTCAAGTCACCATCAACTTCAATATTTTCTAAGTTTGACTCCGTGACTTCTGTGAAAATATCATCATCTTTAGTATATTTATTTATATTATTATTATCTATTTTATTTTCGAAGAACTCAACATCTCGTGACAGACGTATCTCCCTAGCATCTATATCCAACAATCTATAACCACAGGGAGAATATCCCACCATTATCAACTTTTCACTTTTACTTTTAAATTTATTAGAGTCATGTTTGAATGACAACATATATGCGTTGCATCCAAACGTTTTTAATTTCCTATAATCAAATTGTTCATTACACCACCTTTCATAGGGAACAAAATCCTTATTTGTGGGGCATCTGTTCACGATATAGGCGGAGCACAATATGGCTTCCGACCAAAATATCTTATCAAGACCACTCTCGAATAACAGCGTCATTGCCCTTTCACATAGCGTCCTGTTCATTCTTTCAGCTTTTCCATTTTGCTGTGGACAGCCACCAACCGTAGGTTCAACCACAATTCCTTTCTCAGTACAATATGACTGGAAGGTAGTGTTCAAGTATTCTGTGCCGCGATCACAACGAAGTCTCTTTACGTTATAACCAAATTTATTCGAGACCATCTCGTGATATTCTTTAAATTTCGAAAAGGCTTCCGTCTTACTTGTCAGCAGGTACACACAACAAAAATTTGAATAGTCATCTATAACGTCATAAAATATTTCGCTCCTTTATATGCAGGAGGATTTATAGGACCACAGAGATCAGTATGTACCAATTCCAGAGGCTTACTAGTTTTTCGTTCATGCCTCAAGAATGGTTTTCGACTCTGTTTCCCCATCACGCAAGGTTCACACAGCAATCTGCGGTTGGAGTCAACGTTCGGTATTAAACCTCTGTTTGACAACAACTTAACATCGTTCACGTTCAAATGAGCAAGTCGCCTATGCCACACAGTCAGTGGGCTCGACTCATCCCCCAATGTCAGATTACACGATTGACTAGTCATTTTAAAAAAATCAATGGTGTAAAGATCTGAATTTACGCTAACACCAGTGGTCACTATTTTTCCACTGCAGCGTTGGATGATATCGACAGATTCCTCTTTGAACAGGGTATCAAAACCCGACCTGCTCATCCGTTTCACCGATAGCAGATTCTGCGGAAGTTCCCGAGCATATCTAACATTTTTTAATTCAATTACTATTCCATTTAATAATTTCAATTTTACTGTACCAACAGATGTAACGGACAAAGAAACTCCTTTCTTCGCAACACAGATACTATGTGGTTTAATTAAATCAATGTAGTCACTGAATAAGTCTATATCGTTAATTATGTGAATTGTGCATCCACTGTCTACTACGAATGTGGTTCGAGGCATCAAATTTACGTCTCCCTTTGCATTACAGAACTCATCAATTTTATTATTATTACTATTATTTAATGTGAAACTATAACCCACATTTGAACAATCATCATTATCATTAAAATTTTCATTGCACATCTGTGCAGAACTTCTATTATTATTATTATTATTGGAAACATGGTCATTAGAACGATTTCCGTTATTATTAATACTGTTACAAGAGTCATTATTATTGTTATTTCGATTTTTAGCATAGCAATTTCGTGCTATATGTCCAATCTTATTACAAAAATGACATTTAATATTTGAATGTCCATTGTCAACACCAGAACTACGACCATTTCCATTAAAACTATTATTATTATTACTTTGTGAGTTAAAATTATGATTATTATTACTGTTTCGACCTTCATTATTAGAAGATGAGTTATAAAAATTATTATTATTATGATTATTATTTCTGCCTCGATTGAAACCACGATTATTATTTCGATTTTGGGACCTACCACGATTAAAACGATTACTACTATTATTATTATTACCATTACCTGAATTTCGTCCGATACTGTAATGATTACCGAAAAACACATTCTCCTCACCAGTGACAACCACTGATGAAGGTTTTTGGGATGCAGAATTCAGAGAGTTACCTCTCACTGTCGACTTACTATCAGATGATAGCTCACGCTGGAAGTTGTTTAGCTTCATAAACACAGCATACCATGTGACGACTTCTGCATCCTCTATCACCACTTTGATCGGACGAAACTCCGCAGGCAACGATCGCAGCAATACCAATACAAATTGCCTTGTGGTTGTCAGGTCTCCCAATTCGGTTAATCGTCTACAACGGGCACGATAATCAAGCAGATACTTCTGCAAATCAGAACCAGAAACATACCGTTTTGTGTACAATTCACCTCGTAAATCCATGAGTGTTTGGTCGTTTCCGTTGTCAATCAGGTCCGTTAGCACGTTGAACATCTCCTTCGCCGTAGTGTACGTCTGAAGCATCTCCAAATATTCATCTGTCACGTTGTTGGCTATCAGGAACATCGCCTTCGCGTTCTCCTTGGACCAGGCATCTCCCCTATTACGAACAGTAGGCAAAGAATCAACAATTATATTACTTAATGACTCCTTTGCCAGCAGCAGCTCCATTCTAAACTTCCATGTTCGACCATTCTGCCCATTGAACGGCTCAATCGAATTCTTCTTTCTCGCGTCCATCTCGTTTACAGGTTACGACGATCAGTTGCACCGCAAAACAGCAATTTCAGCAACTATCAGATACGCCGACCAACGATTCAACACGAACGAGATCACAGGAACATCGAGAAGCGAACATATCAAACAATGAAAAATGAATTAAGAAGCATGGTACTACTTGGGAGTGGCGTGCAGAATTCGACAGCACAACTTTGAAGACTCAGAACAATGGCGACCACGTTGACATCCAGGTAACTGGGCCCATAACCTGTGAGAAAATACGAACTGCCAACGGATCGAACTACACGAAAAGCAACGACAAAACCTACACTGATGAAAAGATTGAACGACGACTAGAAACACACATTACGAACACATAAATAAAAAGACTAAATATTCACTATTTCACGAATTTTATTCCACATAATGTTAGCGGACATGTTGATGGTACAAAGGTTGATGAGCGACGAGAAGGCATACAAAACATATAATCACAGTTGAGTTACAAACACAAATATCACAGATTAATAATAACAACAAAAACAGTGTTGCCACAACATGTGATGTGCGAGAATAATAAGTCAACGTATAAAATAATTTGCTATTATTCCCACAGATTGCATACACAAAGGATTAAAACTTCTCGCAGACCTAGTCAAACTATTTATAACATTCAGATTAAACCCAATCGGTATAAGTGCAGACATCAGAAAAGCATTTTTACTACTAGAATTAAACCCATCAGACCGAGATGTCACAAGATTCTTATGGCTCAAAGACCCAAACAAACCATTGGTAAACAACAATCTTATAATCATCAGATTTAAAAGAGTACCCTTTGGAGTCATAGCATCACCATTCCTACTAGCAGCAACATTACTCTACCACTTCCAAACCACAAACCCACAATTCTACAACATATTAACAAACAACTTTTACGTAGACAATCTAATGACATCAGTACCAACACACGAACAAGCAGTAAAATTATATAACGCATCAAACAAAACATTTAATGACATCTCTATGGAACTAGCACAATGGGCAACAAATGACGAAAACTTACGATCATTATTCACTGCAAAAAACGCAATTCAAAATCCCCCTGTTAAGATATTAGGAATTCAATGGGATTACAGTAATGACATACTTTATTTACAACCCAAGATCAAAACACCAGACCAACATACCAAAAGAACTTTCGTCAGTAACTTTTCAGCAATATTCAATCCATTAGGTTGATTCGCACCATTACTGGTTCCAGCAAAAGCTTTCATACGAACCTTATGGAACCATAAACAAGAATGGGACACACCATTACCAACTTCTTTAATTCCAATAGCAGAAAACATTATAACAGACATAAGCAAATGTAACGACATATGTTTCCAAAGAAAATTTTTTCAAAAACCAATCGCACCAAAACAAGCAGAAATTCACATAGTTGTAGACGCCTCTGCAATAGCATACTCAGCAGTAGCATATTTAAGATACAAAACAGACAACATACACACATTAAGATTCTTAATAGGCAAATGCAGACTAACCCCAGCGAAAACACATACAATACCGAAATTAGAATCAATAGCTGCACTACTAGAAGCAAGATTAATAAAATTTCTTAGAGAAACATTACACATACCACATGACAAACAATCTTTTCTATGGTCCAACAGCAAATGTGTACTCATATGGCTTACACAAAGAAAAATCCTACCCCCCTTTACACAAAACAGAGTCAAAGAAATAATAACAATTCCAAACATCACATATCAATATGTACCAACCAAAGAAAACCCAGCGGACATAGGTTCAAGAGGAGCAAACCTAACTTCCTGAACACAATCAAAATGGTTCACTGGACCAGAATGGCTAGATCAAGAAAAAACAGAATGGCCACAAACAGATCTACATACACTAAAAGATGAAAACTCAGAAATACAAACAGAAGAACAGCACGAGCAAACCTTTTGCACCATAGCGGAATCCTTACACGATTACGCCAAACCATATATTAATGAAACAATATTAAACAATACATACAACGACCACACATACACACGTAAACACAGACAAACACAATCCAAAAAATACAAGATTCCATATTATGAACAAATACCACAAATAAACAGTGACAACACAAACCTTGACATAGATCATGAAGAAATAATCAACAACACACCTCAACCACAATACCCACAATTAAACAACAAAGAAATGATAGATCACGAAGAAATAATTACAAACCCAGCTTCCTCAAATACCCATATACCCACAACCTATATATATAGAAACAATTTAACACCATTCAATTTAGATATTACTAAATTCTCCTCACTACAAAAACTAATTAAAACTTTCCAAATTACGATAAAAGCACTGAAACAATTTAGACAAAAAACAATTCAAAAGAAACCTTACACAATACCATACCTTCACACGAACTACCAATTTTTTCAAATATTAACCATTTTTATTAAAGCAGAGCAAAAGAAATATTGTAAACTCATCTTTCAACAATTACAACAAACAAACCCACCCCCATACGCAATATTAAAAAAATTCCATATAAAACTAGATAACAATGATATGCTCAGATTACATAATTACCTACCACCACATACATTACACAAACAAACTTATTCCCCATACCTCTTACCACCAGACTCATACTTAACTAAATTAATTATACTATACATACACGAAAAAGGCTACCATAGTGGAACCAGATACACAGTCGCAAAATTTAGAAAGAACACTTTCACTACGACCATCAACAAACTAGTCATATCTACAATTTGAAAAAATTGTTATAAATGTAAAATACATTCAAATAAACCTTACAAACAACCACCTTTTTCAACCATACCAGACTTCAGACTCAATGAAAATGATCACCCATTTACACACACGGGTGTAGATATATTTGGCCCATTCTATACATACAATAAGATAACAACAAGCAAACAACCGCAACAGATCTCACCATCAACAACACCATTAAAAAGATGGATTCTTAAATTCACATGCCTCACCATACAAGCAGTATATCTAATACCCATCGCATCCTTACAAACAGAAGAAATATGATGCGCATTTCACTCATTTTTCGCAGACAGAGGAACACCAAAACTAATACTGTCAGACAATGCAGCACAATTCAGAGTCATCAACACAAATATAACAAAATTCTGGAACAACATAACAAATAACAACAAAGTACAAAATTACCTATACGAAAATCACATACAATGGAAATTTATACCAGCTAAAGCCCCATGGTATGGAGGCACTTACGAACGCCTAATAGGCATTATCAAACAATCTTACTATAAGACAGTAGGACATCACCCCATATACATACACACATTTCACATTACTATCAAACAATTACAAATAATCATCAACGAAAGACCCTTATGCCCAGAATCAGAAACATCAACATACTCATACCTTACACCAGCCAACTTTCTTCACGCAAACTTTCAACACACAATACTACAATCAGACAAACCAGACATCAACCATACATCAACAGAAAAACATTTACAACACATATGGAAAATGGACCAAACATACCTAAAAAACCTATGGACACAATGGAAACAAAACTACCTCACAAATCTTAGGAACAAACAACCACAACCAATACCAAATAATTATCGCACAAATGACAATACACCAAAAATTGGAGACTTAGTACACGTCATAGACGTTGCATCCACACCCAACAAACCACAACTCGCAGTAATTAAAGAATTACATAAATCACCAGACCAGATCATAAGATCAGCGTCCATTATGTTTCCAAATGGAACACTCACCACCAGACCCCTTAAATACCTGGCACCATTAGAATTAAATTCAACAGACGTCCTAAAACACAAACCTACAAGAATAGTGGCACAAAAAACATAACACCTACGAATTATCATAAATAATTCGTAGTCCAAACTGTCTTTAGGAGAATCTACTTTGGGTAAACTTTAAACGAAACATACCAAGTTTGCAACCAGAGGACCCACTGTGAAACCAATATAAAGATTGGAAAAGCAGGTGACACGTAACAAACCCACAAATATAAACACTAGCCAACCATCTTTTATCCTCACAGAAGGAAAAATGATGCAGTTGACGTGTTTATTAACAAACAATAATTATATAAAAAATAATACATTTTATTCTTTTCACAGAATCACAAATATACCCGAAAGCAAGAGACAAACCAGAAAAGAATAGCATCAGAAGCACAAAACCAAACATAAATCACCATACAAGAAACTAACTGTGATCATAGACCTTCAAACAAGAAACCAACTGTGATAGTAGACCTTCAAACAACAGGAGAAGAAGGCAGATCTCGACATTTACCAATATATTAAATAAATTTAACAAATAAATGTTCCTTAAATTCAAATTAAACCTTCGCTCAAAATATGTGATAACAAACGTTCCTAAGCATTATATATGTATTATTGTTTCTATAATTATTAAGTATTATTATTTTCGTACATGTAATAAACGATTTCATAATTTGTACATCTTGTTATTTATTTATTATAACATCAATAAACAAGTCACAAACAATAAACATATTAGCCATCACACAACAAACCTATTAATACAACAAACGAAACAAAAAAAAAACAAAAAAAAACATAACAAAAACAAAAAATAAATAATACTAAATCAAACAAACAGAAAAACAATTCCCCAACGACTTCTACACGGAAGGGAGACTGGGAATGACTGAGACCTCCCCCCCCCCAAGTATTGTAAACGATGGTGTCATACACAATTCGATAACGATAATGTGACACAATATCGTTATCTCACTGACGTCATTGATCAACTCTATGACGTCAGTAGAACAGACCTATCAAAACTTTACCAACTTACACAAACATAGACAACACAGACAAGTTTGTTACAAGAAATAACGA
>WOFM01000001.1:366794-492489 GCA_011428145.1 Ericerus pela | reverse complement strand
TAATTAATAATATAATAATAATAATAATAATATAATAATAATAATAATAATATAATACTAATAATAATAATAATAATAATAATAATAATAATAATAATAATAATAATAATAATAATAATAATAATAATAATAATAATAATAATAATAATAATAATAATAATAATAATAATAATAATAATAATAATAATAATAATAATAATAATATAATAATAATAATAATAATAATAATAATAATATAATAATAATAATAATAATAATAATAATAATAATAATAATAATAATAATAAATAGAGGAAAATTCTGCAAAAATTTGCATGCCTGTAACTGTGAGATTTATGAAGTTAAATCTCCAACAAAACAAACCACCAGAAAATACGTAGACCACCATTAAACTGCAAGACGAACGAATGAGCAAACGATTGATGGTTGAAAAAGTATTAAGGCACAAAATAATTGAACACCATAATTGATTCAGAGCCACTCGACTCGAGAGTATATTAACTCAACACAAAGGTTGATGATGGAATAAAAATATCAAATCACAAAACATATTATCAAAATACAAAATCACAGTTTACAAAATTTTCACAGATGGCACAAACACAAACAAAAAATGTGAGACATGATTGTCACATTCTCACATGCCTCCTCAATCATGTGTGTTTAACTAAGACATTGACATGAGAAAATAACCATAAAATATATAAAAAATAAAAGTCGATTAAAATGGTACTTACAAAGTAAATTTAAAAACAAATATCACAGTTATGTTACATCAAGGGAACTATTTTAAATTAAGCATTTCTACAAAATGACAAAACGCATGGGTTGGCAACCCTTTAGTAAATATGTCACAATCAGGTGATTTGTAGGTACATATACACGATTAAATACAACATCGACAAGGTAACTAACGAAGTGATACTTGGTGTCAATATGTTTGGACCTCCGTGAGTTCCATTTATGAGGCAGCTCTGATTGTCTTCGTATATAACAGACCTATTTTTATAAGAAAAGCCAAAATCATTTATTAGTTTTTGAATTCATAGTCCTTCAGTTAAATCCTCACAAGGAGCTATTAGCTCACTTTCTGTAGAAGAAAGTGTCACAATTGGCTGTTTTCTGCTTGACCAGGATACAGCATTTTCAAAAATTTGACAACAATATCCAGAGATAGATCTTCTGGTTGCAATGCAATTAGCCCAATTGGCATCTGTGAAAATTTCCAAAACATTTTTACAATTTAAATTATATTCAAAAGTTAACTCAGAATCTTTAGTGGTGATCAAATATTTCATTACTCTACATAAATATTTATAATGTTCATTTGTGGCAGCACTCTGAAACTGGCTAAAATATGAAATGGCGTAACAAACATCTGGGCGAGTTCCTAACATAAAATACATTATACAACCCAGTAACTGCTGATAATTAATATTAATTTGATGATCCAATGAATTTAAATTACATTCAAGTTGCAGTCTGCGTTCGATCGGAGAATGAAAAGGCATACAATTTTCTAAATTAAACCTACGAGCAACAGATTCTATTAATGACTTCTGGTTCATTTTCAAAATTCCATTCTCACGATCATAGTTAATCAGCTTGACTTGGAACAAATTTTAATGTGGTCAAGAATTTATGAAACAAAATGTTCCACACTTCGGGGACTGTGTCCGTACAAGGATCGATTTAGTAGTAAAACGTTAGAACTTCTATCAGTATTGACCTCAACGCCTTCAGGGATTTCTAAATAAATCTTTTCCATTACTTTACCATTTAGAAAGGCGTTACAAATGTCCAATTGATGAATATAATAACCTAAGTGATTTGAAATGGAGAGTAGAGAGTGAACAGTGGAAAGTTTGGCTACTGGGGCATATATATCATCAAAGTTGAAGCCCTTATGCTGTTAAAATCCCCTAGCAACGAGACAAGCTTTGTACAGAGTGTTACCCTCACTATCAACCTTTTTGGTAAACAACCAATGACAGGTTATAGTCAGATCACTTATAGGATGCTTAACCACGTTCCACATTTGATTAGATGACAAAGAACCAACTTCAGCCTCGACAGCTTTCTTCCAATCAGAAGACTCAGGCGTGTTCAACACCTCCTTCATTATAAGAGGGCAATTATCATTTACAGATGATGGTGTATAAAAACAAAAATTAACAACATCCTCAAGATCACCATCTACTTCAATATCACCAATGTTCAACTCATCTACCCCCCTTAATATCGGATCTTCACCCGAATATTTACACGTTACGTTAATATCATCAATAAATTCAACATCCCTGCCGATGTAAACAGTTTTCTTAGCCAGATCCAGTACTTTTTTGCCAGCAGAGGCATACCCAACAAAATTTAATTTAGGGCTCTTCTTTTCAAATTTATCAGAGCTATGCTTCCAATCAAGCATGTAGGCGTCACAGCCAAATACCTTCAGATATTTATAATCAAATTCCTTATGATACCATTTCTCAAAAGGGATAAAATCTTCATTGGTAAGGCATCTATTAAAGACGTACGCAGCGCACATCAGCGCTTCAAACCAGTAAATTTTCTCAAGATTACTTTCATAAATTAAAGTTCTTACTCGTTCACAAAGAGTATGATTTATTCTCTCTTCCTTTCCATTTTGCTGAGGGCAGTTTGCTATGAAGGCTTGTGTTGGTTATACCAATTCAAGAATACCCAACATTTACGATTTCACAGTCTGTGATAATTATATGATCTGTGACTTGATAATTTGTACTTGAACATTATTATATATTTTCTGTATTACGTTTTTAGTCGACTTATGGTCTCTGATACCTGAACATCAATATATTTTAGTCACAACGTTTTTATGTGTTTTATTAATTATTTAACTAGTTTTTTGAGTGCCGTTATTAATGGTGTATTCTACCACTGTTTGAGATTCGTGAGTTTATGTTGTACAATGACACTTTCACTGACATTGTGATTTCCAAACCTCACAGCTTGAAATGAATTCCTTTTCCTTGACAATAATCTTTAAAAAATTGATTCTTGTATACAGAGCCACGATAACATCTAAGGCGTTTTATTTTAGTTCCAAAGCGATTTGACACTAACTCATAGTATTCCTGAAACTTAGAAAGCACTTCCTTCTTACTGCTCATTAAATAAACATAACAAAAGTTGGTGTAGTCATCCAAAAAGGTCACAAATTAATTCTTTTTGTCATAACTGACTGGATTTATTGGTCCACATACATCAGTTTGAATTAAGTCAAATGGATTAATAGTTGATTTTTTGTGCCTGTGAAAAGGTTTCCGGTGCTGTTTCCCCATGACACAGGGTTTGCAAAAACCCTTCTTATTATTGCTGACATCTGGTATTAGTCCACGTCTAATTAAAATGTAACGTCATTACTGTTTAAATGTGCCAAACACTTGTGCCATATTTTGATCATATTTTTTTGTTCTAAGATTGTCTAATTAACAGAATCAGTTATGTTACACAAAAGAGTAATTATATATCGATCCGTCGAGATGCTTTTACCAGTCATAATTACTTTATTATTTTTATTAGTATCAACGATATTAACTATTTTTTCCTCAAAGATTGACCAACAACCAACCCTAGGCATACATTTAACAGACATTAGATTTGATGGTAGATCTTTGGCATATCAAACATTCATTAATGTGATCCTAATACCAGATTCATTTACTAATTTTATGTGACCAACAGCTGAGACAGTAAGAGCAACGTCTTTCTTAGCAACCATGAGTTAAGCAGGTTTCTTCAAAAACAAAATATTTATCAAATAAAGACAGGTCATTGGCTATGTGAGTAGTAGTACCAGAATCTAAAATAAACTTAACATTTCTATCACCAAGAGGCTGTGAAGTTTCAGATATTAAACAATTATCAGGCATGAAAAATGTATATTCAGTCTCAGAGAATTTAGCATTGCTCGCTAAACTACTAGAATCACAATTGGAATTTGAGTTAGACTGATTGCCAGACCTTTCTCAGTTTTTAGAGAAACACTGCTTAGCAATATGACCGATTTTTCCACAGAAAAGGACCGAATATTTTGGTAATTACGATTTGAATTTTGATTTGAGTTTCCTACCTTCCCTGAATTGTAATTACAACTATTTCCCTAACTAGATTGGCTTCAACTACTCTAACTAGATTGATTATTATTAAAATTATTATGATTACGGTCATTAAAACGATTGCCACTAAAATTCACATTATTATTGTTAAAATTATGGACACAATTTGATCCACGATTTGAATTACCACGAAAATTATGCTCATAGTTACGACTACGGTTATAATTACCATGTTGATAAGCCAAAAAAGCATTCTATTATCCAGACTGAACAACTAACGAAGGTTTTTGTGTGACAATTTCAAAAGGAGCAGAAACAGCATCCTTTTTGTCAATCAATAAATCGCGGTGGTAATTTAACACTGCATACGATTTGATCCCAATTGGGTTTAGCAATCTTCTCAAGCATCACTTGTAATGGATGGTATTCACTGGGTAGCGATTTCAGGAACTGAATTATAAATTGTCTCGTAGTTGTAAAATCACCATTCTCGATCAATCGTCGACATTTTGCTCGATAACACATGATGTATGCCTGGATATCACCGCTGGAAGTAAAATGTTGAGCGCACAGTTTGGTACAAAGTTTGACTAATTTATGATCTGCTTTTGGAACACAGGAATTTAAAATAATTTGAAAAACTATGTGTGAAGAATATTTAGATATGTGAACTTGTGAGAAAATACGAACTGCCAACGGATCGAACTACACGAAATGCGACGACAAAACCTACACTGATGAAAAGATTGAACGACAACTAGAAACACACATTATGAACACATAAATAAAAAGACTAAATATTCACTATTTCACGAATTTTATTCCACATAATATTAGCGGACATGTTAATGTTACGACGGTTGATGAGCGACGAGAAGGCATACAAAACATATAATCACAGTTGAGTTACAAACACAAATATCACAGATTACAAATAATAACAAAACAGTGTTGCCACAACATGTGATGTCCGAGAATAATAAGTCAACGTATAATATAATTTGCTATTATTCCCACACGCCTCCTCAAATTATATTCATACGATAATGTCAAAATACTAATAAACAAATTTTCTAAGTTAATAAAGTCATTAAAACAAAAATGACAAAAGTCAACAATAACATGAAAAATTACAACACAAAAAATATCAACACAAATGGTAAACATATACAAAAAGTTACATTAATTTTAACAGTTTACAAAACATATCAAATTTGGGCTTTGGGCAGCCCTTTGTGAAAACGTCCCCCAACTGTTGCAAAGTCGGTACATACAAATACTTAAAATCTATATCTACGTGATTGCACACAAAACAGTACTTTACATCTATATGTTTGGATCTGCGAGTATTCCACTTTCCAGAGTGCAGAAGAGCCAGACAACTCTGGTTATCTTCGTAAATCACAGCTCTGTCATTAGTCTGAATGCAAAAGTCACTTAACAGATACTTCAACCAGATCAACTCAGTGGTTGCATCGCATATTGCAATCAACTCACTCTCAGTGCTAGATAGTGCTACAGTTGGCTGCTTCTTGCTGGACCAGGACACCAGTGACCCATAAACAAAGACACAGTAACCAGAGATAGACCGTCTTGTGGTGACACAGTTACCCCAATCGGCATAAGAAAAAGTTTCTAAAATATTGCCGTTATTATCATATTCATTTGAAAATATTAATTTTTTATCTTTTGTGGTAACTAAATATTAAGGTACTCTCAATAAGTATTTGTGATGTTCGTCAGTGGCATAGCTGGAGAATTGGCTAAAATACGATATTGCAAAGCAAATATCGGGTCATGATCCTAGCATCAGATACATTAGGCATCCCACGAGCTGTTGATAGTTGTTGTTGAGTACACTATCACACGCATTGAGATCCCTGTCCAATTGGAGTTTGGGGTCAATGGGTGTGTAGGTTGGTGCGCAGTTTTCAACACCAAAACGCCTAGCAACAGACTCAATGAGACCCCTCTGCTCAATTTCCAGTATGCCATCTTCACGATTGTGATTGATATTTAAACCTAGATATTTCTTGACCTTTCCCAGATCCTTACACTTGAATCTTTTATTAATTTCTTTTTTTTAAAATGTGATTTGTGTTTTGTTATTTGAGCTAATCAGGACATCGTCAACATATGTGAGTAAATAGACTACAGTCCCATCATTTTTATTTTTTTATATATATAAGCAGTCATCCGCCGTACTCTGCACAAAGCCAAGAGCAACAAGGAACTCGTTGAACAATTTGTTCCATACCTTGGGCGACTGCTTTAGACCATAGATAGACCTATTTAATTTCAAAACATTATTATGTCTATCAATTTTAGTTTCTATCCCTTCAGGTATTTCAAGGTACACATCTTCCGAAAGAATTCCATTCAGGAAGGCACTACATATATCAATTTGTTCTATGTGAAATTTTAATTTATTGCTCACAGCCAAGAGGGTCCTGACAGTCGAAAGTTTCGCCACCGGCGCATACACTTCATTAAAATTGAAGCCCTTCTTCTGTTGACATCCTCTGGCAACTAATCTAGCCTTATATAACACCTCATTATTAATATCATATTTTTTATTAAAAATCCACCGACACGTGATGGTGGGGGCTTCCTTTGGACGTTTGGTCACCCGCCAAGTCTGATTGGAATTCAGGGCACTTATTTCTGAAGAAATAGCATCCCTCCACATCAGACTGTCCGGTGCAGCATTTGCCTCCTCAAACGTCAAAGGGACGCCATCCTCAGCAAGATATATATTGCTTGCTACTTCATCACGTTCAGTCATTTCCTGTGGAAGACAGTCTAAATTCAAGTCACCGTCAACTTCAATATTTTCTAAATTTGATTCTGTGACTTCTGTGAAAATATCATCATCTTTAGTATATTTATTTATATTAATATTATCTATTTTATTTTCGAAGAACTCAACATCCCGTGACAGACGTATTTCCTTAGCATTTATATCTAACAATCTGTAACCACATGGAGAATATCCTACCATAATCAACTTTTCACTTTTATTTTTAAACTTATTAGAGTCATGTTTGAATGACAACATATATGCGTTGCATCCAAACGTTTTTAATTTTTTATAATCAAATTGTTCATTGAACCACCTTTCAAAAGGAACAAAATCCTTGTTTGTGGGGCATCTGTTCACGATATAGGCAGAGCACATGGCTTCCGACCAAAATATCTTACCAAGACCACTCTCGAATAACAGCGTCCTTGCCATCTCACATAGCGTCCTGTTCATCCTTTCAGCTTTTCCATTTTGCTGAGGACAGCCACCAACTGTAGGTTCAACCACAATTCCTTTCTCAGTACAATATGACTGGAAGGTAGTGTTCAAGTATTCTGTGCCACGATCACAACGAAGTCTCTTTACATTATAACCGAACTTATTCGAGACCATCTCGTGGTATTCTTTAAATTTTGAAAAAACTTCCATCTTACTTGTCAACAGGTACACACAACAAAAATTTGAATAGTCATCTATAAATGTCATAAAATATTTCGCTCCTTTATATGCAGGAGGATTTATAGGACCACAGAGATCGGTATGTACCAATTCCAGAGGCTTACTAGTTTTTCGTTCATGCCTCAAGAACGGTTTTCGGCTCTGTTTCCCCATCACACAGGGCTCGCATAGCAATCTGCGGTTGGAGTCAACGTTCGGTATTAAACCTCTGTTTGACAACAACTTAACATAGTTCACATTCAGATGAGCAAGTCGTCTATGCCACACAGTCAGCGGCCTCGACTCATCCTCCAATGTCAGATTACACGATTGACTAGTCATTTTTAAAAAATCAATGGTGTAAAGATCTGAATTCACGCTAACACCAGTGGTCACTATTTTTCCACTGCAGCGTTGGATGACATCGACAGATTCCTCTTTAAACAGGGTATCGAAACCCGACTTGCTCATTCGTTTCACCGATAGCAGATTCTGCGGCAGCTCCCGAGCATATCTAACATTTTTCAATTCAATTACTATTCCATTTAACAATTTTAATTTTACTGTACCAACAGACGTAACGGAAAGAGAAACTCCTTTCTTCGCAACACAGATACTATGAGGTTTAATCAAGTCTATGTAGTCACTGAACAAGCTTATATCGTTAATTATGTGAATTGTGCATCCACTGTCTACTACAAATGTGGTTCGAGGCATCAAATTTATATTTCCCTTTGCATTACAGAACTCATCAATTTTGTTATTATTATTATTATTATTATTTACTGTGAAACTATAACCCACATCTGAGCAATCGTCATTATTATTAAAATTTTCATTGCACATCTGTGCAGAACTCCTATTATTATTATTATTGTTGGTAACATGGTCATTAGAACGATTTCCGTTATTACTATTACTATTACAAACGTCATTATTATTATTATTATTTCGATTCTTAGCATAGCAATTTTGTGCTATATGTCCAATCTTATTACAAAAATGACATTTAATATTTGAATGTCCATTGTCAGCACCAGAACTACGACCATTTCCATTAAAATTATTATTATTATTATTGCTTTGTGAGTTGAAATTGTGATTATTATTACAATTACGACCTTCATTATTGGAAGATGAGTTATAAAAATTATTATTATTATGATTATTATTTCTACCTCGATTGAAACCACGATTATTATTACGATTTTGGGACCTACCACGATTAAAACGATTACTATTATTATTATTATTATTACCAGAATTTCGTCCGATACTGTAATGATTACCGAAAAACACGTTCTCCTCACCAGTGACAGCCACTGATGAAGGTTTTTGAGATGCCGAATTCAGAGAGTTACCTCTCAGTGTCGATTTACTATCAGATGATAGTTCACGCTGGAAGTTGTTTAGCTTCATAAACACAGCATCCCAGGTGACGACTTCTGCATCCTCTATCACCACTTTGATCGGACGAAACTCTGCAGGCAGTGATCGCAGCAATACCAGTATAAATTGTTTTGTGGTTGTCAGGTATCCCAATTCGGTTAATCGTCTACAACGGGCACGATAATCAAGCAGATACTTCTGCAAATCAGAACCAGAAACATACCGTTTTGTGTACAATTAACCTTGTAAATCCATCAGTGTTTGGTCGTTTCCATTGTCAATCAGGTTTGTGAGCACGTTGAACATCTCCTTCGCGGTAGTGTACGTCTGAAGCATCTCCAAATATTCATCTGTCACGTTGTTGGCTATCAGGAACATCGCTTTAGCATTCTCCTTGGACCATGTATCTCCCCTATTACGAACAGTAGGCAAAGAATCAACAATTATATTACTTAGTGACTCCTTTGCCAGCAGTAGCTCCATTCTGAACTTCCACGTTCGACCATTCTGCCAATTGAACGGCTCGATCATATTCTTCTTTCTCGCGTCCATCTCGTTAACAGGTTATGACGATCAGTTGCACCGCAAAACAGCAATTTCAGCAACTATCAGATACGCCGACCAACGATTCAATACGAACGAGATCACAGGAACATCGAGAAGCGAACATATCAAAAAATGAAAAATGAATTAGAAGGCATGGTACTACTTGGGAGTGACGAGCAGAATTCGACAGCACAACTTTGAAGACTCAGAACAATGGCGACCACGTTGACATCCAGGTAACTGGGCCCATAACCTGTGAGAAAATACGAACTGCCAACGGATCGAACTACACGAAATGCGACGACAAAACCTACACTGATGAAAAGATTGAACGACGACTAGAAACACACATTACGAACACATAAATAAAAAGACTAAATATTCACTATTTCACGAATTTTATTCCACATAATATTAGCGGACATGTTAATGTTACGACGGTTGATGAGCGACGAGAAGGCATACAAAACATATAATCACAGTTGAGTTACAAACACAAATATCACAGATTACAAATAATAACAAAACAGTGTTGCCACACCATGTGATGTGCGAGAATAATAAGTCAACGTATAATGTTACTTTATTTCCCCATTCATTTTTTGCTCATCGTATTTGGCCACACTGGCAGTTATTATTTTCGTCACTCTCACAATATAACCCAATAAAATTGTACTCGCCTCGTTTTTTCAACACATTGTCATTCTTATATTCTCTTGTAACTTTACTTTCGTCATATCATTTTATATTTTCTTCCTCTCGAACACGTTTTTGTATTATTAATGTGTGGTTTAAAATATAATTGTTAAATTCGTTTTTTTTTCAGTAATTTCTTGCGATGTATTTTGTACATCTCTTTTCATGGTCCTTCGGGCC
The DNA here is from genome assembly GCA_011428145.1 of Ericerus pela. NCBI lineage: Eukaryota > Metazoa > Arthropoda > Insecta > Hemiptera > Coccidae > Ericerus > Ericerus pela. The sequence continues at coordinate 482,121 of WOFM01000001.1, read as the reverse complement.
GGATGTTTTCTTCCGGTAATCCACATTAAATATTTCGATTCGTTTTTATTCTCGTAACGTGATGTTGTGAAATTCAACTTTTTCATCATGGCTGATGCTATCAACAAGCGGAGGCGCACCATCAAATTCAATCTCGTTCGTTTACGTGATCAAATGGCTGATCTCAACAAAAAAAAATCAATGGACATTGAAAATTTAAGTAAGCTTGAAGCAATGTTATCTGACTATCGTGAAATTAAATCTAACTTTGAATCTGAAACTGACGCTGCAATTGAACTACTTGATGAAACTGCTGATGACTACATTTTGAAAACCAATAACTACATGAAAGAAGTTCGTGAAATCAGTGATGTAGCATTCCATAATGAAGCTCTCATCAAAACATTCCATAAAAAATTAGCCATTGCCGATCAACGTCAGTCTCTATTCCCATCCGAATTAAATTCTTCGTTTCGCAACTCTTCAGCACAACCAAAATTAGAGAAGATCGCTGTTCCTTCGTTCGATGGTAACATTTTAAATTTTCAAAATTTCAAAGGTTTATTCGAAAACCTAGTTCATAACAACGATGAACTATCTAATGTTCAAAAACTTTACTACCTTAAACAAGCACTCGTTGGTGAAGCCAAAGATTTCGTTTGCGATTTAATAATATAATTTGCTATTATTCCCACAGAACTCTACAAAAAATTATTCTCTAACATACAAATCTGAAGGGGATCGGATACAAGCTTATGTGAATGTTTCATACGCTCCTCAGGTAGATGAAAATATAATAAATATTAATAATTTGCAAAAGGGTAAGTCGATCTCTGGCTATATGATATTTGCTAATGGTGATCTGATTGACTGGAATTGTTCCAAACAGACAATCCACGCCTCATCGAGCACTGCTGCTGAAATTATAGCCATTTTTGACACCCTCAATATAATTAAAGTATTACAATATATGCACCTTGAAATTTTAGTGAATTAAAGTCTCGTGTTCTTTTTCAGTCCTCGCACTGCATACCTCACATCAATACTTTATTTGAATATTGTAAATCAGTTGATCTTTAATATAATTCTGCAACTGTTTGTCTTGAGTTCTTCTTTTTTAATAATCCTCATACAATCCTCACATCAAAATTTTCATCCATTTATATGATGTTATCTGTGACCATTTATTTTTTTGATTCAAATTTTTCAAAAAGTTTATTGAAAATGTGAAAGTTGACAATAATGTTTCAATTTCAACTGTTTTGTCTTTGTTAATGTTATATATTGATTGGTTATTTTGTTATTTTGCTGTGATCTTTTGATATTATATGCAGCCTGTTTGGTCGATTCACCAAATGGTTTTTGTATTTGTATTTTGTCCATTTTGAAACATCGATAATGGCAATTGCAATAAAAGTTGTATCGTATGAAATTTGTTTTTTTTATCCATTTTTAAATTGAATCTTTGTTTCAATTAACATGCTCTTAACACTTAGAGTCTCTACATTTATTCACACTTTTTAACTTATTCAGGTTACGTAATGCACATGACTATTATTCCTCAAACTATGTGAACACTGACATGCTTTTCCCACTCAAATTCTTTTTGTGCAATGGAGGGGGATTGTTCATCTTCCTCAAACTTATTTCAGACTTATATATGATTTGTGATTTTAATGTATTATAGTATTTCAAACCATATTAGCTCTGTTTGATAGGATTACACTAATTTACACCAACCTACACTGGTAGGGATATTCCATAAAGGGTAGTTCATACCAAGCCATTTTACTAGCTTAGAACATGCAAGTTTACAAGCCGCTAATAAAGTTGTTTGGTGGGACTGCCCGAGGCAAGTGAAAATGAGCTAATAAAATTGCCTAGCTTCTAGTTGCACAATTCAACTTTTCAGGCTATCTGCGTGAATTATCTATATAAATTTAGAAAATCACTGATAAAATTTAGACTGATTGACCAAACTTTTGAGGAAAAAATATTTGAATGATGAAACTTGTAATGAATAAATAACTGTAAATAAGTTTTGATAAAGAAAAATCCTGCAAAAAGCTGTTATTTTATTTATCATTGCAATTGCAAATATGAATAATTATTGAAAAGCAATCGTGTCATTACTTGACCACTTATTCATTTTGAAAATTTTTTTTAATTCAGTTTTAATATAATTCGTATTATAAATTTCAAAAACAGAATTACAGAAGTTGAAATTTAACATATAAATTGTGAATGATGTAATATGATAAATACTTTATCATTCCCTGCATCGGATATTCAGTGATCAGTACTAGGATATTAAAAGGCGTAACAATGTTGGCATTTTTAGTTGCCCTACTTTACTAACCTGAAACCAAAGCTGTGTTTGATAGGATTACACTAACTTACACCAGCCTACACCAGTAGGGATATTCCACAAATATTCATGCAAAACTTGGCGTAAAGTCATATAAAATTCTGAAATTTGTGGAATCACCCTCCTGGTGTAGGTTGAAGTAAGTTGATGCAGTCCTATCAAGCAGAGCTCTTATCATGTTGTTCCTTGGAAGTCAACCTTACTTCCAAAATAAAATATTGAAACTAGATAACTTTTTCTACATTTATCTTCGAGGGTATATATATGATGGAGATTATACATGGGCAGTTTTGGTGTCCAACCTATAGAAAGCGCGGCTACAAATTCGTTTACTTCCATCTAAATATCTGATTGTAGGAAAATCTTACCACTTACATTTGTTTATAAACACTGGCGTATGAAGTACCTCACTGTCACACCAATTTTTGATTCTGATTGATTTGAGTTTTCAGTCTGGGTTATTTCGTACGTTAGCATGCGCCAGCATGCGGCATCTTTTGTCTGAATACTCAACCCCTTATTAAAACACTGTTCCATGTCGTCCCCATCATATATTGCTGTAACGGAAATCCCACCTTATCTCCTTCTTCATCATCATCACCACAGTATATATATGTCATACGCCCTACTCTCTTCACAAATCGCTTCCCCTACTTTCGGTTACCGATAACGCTGTGCTTCGCCATTTATTTTACTTTGGAAATGTATTTTCAGTCTGCAAATAAATCTTATAGTAAATTGAAGTCTCAAGTTCTTTTCTATCATACCTCACATCATATATGTATAATTATATCCTCGAAGGCATTTATCAATAACTATCGATAAGTTACCCTCACAATATTTGTCGATGGTTATCGATAACTATCGATATATTTCCCATCTCTATTTTTATCTATATAGTCAAAGATTTTTATAGCAGATTAGGTAGATTTATTTTATGACGTTCAGTATGGTTGTTGATCCTTTATTGCGTTTAAATTTGGAAAGAAGTGACGCGAATTTTGGGTTAGCTTTGTCAAAATTTGTTCTTGCGCCCTTGTCTCGTTTATGTAATGCTGTTTCATGCCATTCAATTTTGGTAATCTACGTAAAACTTTGTTAATTAATTATTCTTCCATTTTGTTTTATCGGGTGCTTCTTCTTGTGAATCGCTCTTAATGTATAATTATGTGTCTTGTTAAAGCCTAGTTCATCGAAATGTCTGAATCGGAATTGGCGAGAAAGCATCCGCCGCCGTCGAGATTACCTTCGAAAATAGCAAAGCCTGCGAAATTATTAGATTCTGATAAAAGTGAAAGTATGTTGTACTTAATTATTGTTTATGTTTACACATTTCGTGTTTCCTGTACTATGCGGATGCGTAATTCCATGCCTTTTTGTGTACTAATATATTTACCGGTTTTTAGTCACCCTTGCTACGTAATAAATTGTTTCTAGATGCTTACTTACCCTATAATCTACTGACCATATCTGATGTTGATTTGTAGTCATCATTAATATGCGTTGAATTCTGCCTAAATCCTTCATGTGATGAATTTAATTTTATCGAATGTTCACGTCCAAAATATAGATTTTCTTTACTATAGGGTGCCAGAATTTCACTAGATTCTAATGAGTCCCTATTGTATTAATAATATATTTCCTAACCCCAAAATTTTCCTACGATGTCCTCATTTAATTTTATCTCAAACTTGTCGGTACGTGTTACTGATCGTATTCAGTTTTCCCGCCAAACCTTTTATTTCGAACCGCTTGTGTTTCTAATTTTCGACCATGTCACTTTGTGTCAAATCTGTTCCAGTTTGTTAATTTTAATTTTTGTTTTGAAATTACAGACAAATTTACAAAATTGAATTACGTAATTAGTGTTCGATGTAGCTAAATCCCAACTCTTATAGAAACTGCATTAAAAATAAATAAACCCAAAAATTGAATCAATGATAAAGAATTTAGAGGAATGATTGGAGCCTTATTGTATATTTCCTGTCTTACCGAACCAGATATAGCATATCCTGTGAATTATCTGCCTAGATTACAAAATTGTTCGGATAATGCAACAAAAAATTATGTCAAAAGAATATTCAGATATCTTAAAGCAACAATAAATTACAAATTGGTATTTAAAAGCAATGAAAACAATGCCAAAACATACGTAGATGCATCTCATGCACCAGATATAGTCGAAGAACCAATAGACATAAGAGATTTAGAAAAAGGACATGCCATTACAGGTTATCTAATTTATATAAATTGAGACTTGATAAATTGGGGGTACATTGTCAAAATACTATAAAATCCTCATCCACTGCAGTGGAAATAATAGAATTACATGACGCATTAAATTATATAAAAGTCATTTGGCACTTAGTAAACTTGTTCAATAATTCACTTAGTTCTGTATAAATATTTGAGGATGGTATTTCAGTTATAAGAATAATAATGGGGGAAATGAAAAAAGAGCGCAATAAACAAAAAAATAATAGATATATCATATATTGGAACTTACAACCAATTAGCTGGTATAATGACCAAAGGCTTAGATAAAAAAAAATTTGAAAACTTAGTACAAAAAATACTTGAAATTAATTAATCTTTGTTATTTTTTGAAATTATCAATGATGTAAATACCCGCAAATACCCTTTCATGGAATTTATTTTAATTTTTTGTATCCTATATAATTGTTGGCATTTATACTACATTATAAGAACTGATGTATGGTTTTTCCAGGGCAGATCTTATTTTTTCATCTCAAACAAATGCATGAGATGTAGCCGTCATATGTTTGGAGATGTAAATCTTGGGATGGCCATGTTGAGCTGCCTGTTTGAGAAAATTATTGGCATAATTTCTTACATTTTGTACCATTATTTTGGGGCTAACTTCTGAACACACCTCCTGGTAGACTTAGTTCTTCACTGAATGCTAATTGAGCTACAGAATGTCCTGTAGCAGTTTCTAGGGTAGATTGGAGGCCCAAGAAGATGGTGAGAAGAACCTCAACCCATCTCTTGGTATCATGAGCTATAATTGAGGCTTTGAGTGTTCTGTGCTATCTTTCTATTTTGCCATTGGCTCGGGGATGTTAAACTGTGGTGTGATTGTGTTATTTACCAAGCTTTTTAGGCAACTCATTAAAGAGTGAGTTCTCAAATTGGCAACCTTAGTCCATAATTATGGTTTTGGGAATGCCATATCTTGCAATTCAGGTATTGTACAGCCTGGAAGTTACAGTTGGGACTGTCATCTTATAAAAAGGAATTGTTTCTGGTCTCCGAGTTGCCCTGTTTATTATCATCAACAGTCATCTATGTCCTTGAGATGGATAAAATGGGCCTACTAAGTTCATATGTACTATTTCAAACTGCTCTGTTTATTTAAAGGATTTGAGGGGTGACCAAGTGTGACTTTTTACTTTAGACTCTTGACAGTTCAGGAAACTGTAAGCCCATTTGTTGTATTCCAATTTTATTTGGGGCCAAACAAACCTTGATGAAATTAAATTAGCGCTGCATTTTGGTCCAGAGTGTGACAAGTTATGTACGCTGTTGAATGCCAATTTGTGATATTTTGACAGTAGAAATGGTCTATTCTTATCTGTACTAATGCCACATGTTAATAAAACATCAGTACCGGTAATTTTTCTCTGACTTGAGTATCATCATTTGTTAACAGTTCATACAATTCTGCATCCTTGAGCTGTTCTTTAGCTATTTCAGCATAAGGTAATTGAGCAGGGGCTGAGATAGCTTTGATTCTACTTAGAACATTAGTTAAGTTCTCCACTTATAAACTGAATGTATGTAGTCAATTGACTAACATGGTCTAATTGTCATGCTCTTCTCGATGATGCAGATTCTGCTTTTTGCATGAAAGCATGTGTTAGGGGTTTATGATGTGTACACACAGTGAATCATCTACCCTCTAGTTGATGCCTGAAATGTTTCAGCACAGCAAAAATTCCTAGCCATTGCCTATCATATGTGCTATGATTATTCTGTTTTTGACAGCTCTCTGGAGAAGAAAGCTAGCAGTAATGTTTTGTTGTCATTGTCCAGTTGATATAGTGTTGCACCAATTTCAAAGTCTGAGGCATTGGTACGTACACATAATGGCAGACTTTCATCTGGATGAGCCAATAACATTGCATTTGCCAGTGATTCTTTGATTTTCTCAAAGTCCTGTTTGGTTTCTTCATTCCAATCGAGTAAAGTTTTATCTTTCTTTTTATTTTGTTTTTATCAGTTTAAACAACTTACTTTGTAGGGCTACTGCATTTTTCATACAATGTCTGTTGAAATTCACTATCCCAAAGAAATGCCTTAGTTCAGTGACATTTGAGGGTTTTATGAAATTTAAAATTGACTCAACTTTGGTCTTCGGAGGGGAAAGAGACTTGGTAGTTGAGAAAGTAAATTTTGGTCTGTTTGTATAATCTTTTACCTGCATTGGTGATAAGGCTGGCAGTGTGTATACACAGTATTATAACTTACATTCTTCTTATGCTCCTGCTCACTTTCTTCAGAGCAAATGCACATATCATCCAAGTATAAGTATGCAAATGGAAATTCCCTAAACAATCCATTGATGAATCGTTGGAAAGTTTGTGCTCAGTTACGCAGTCCAAAATTCATTCGAAGGTATTTAAATCATCCAGAGGGCGTTATTAGTGTAATTTTTGGAATGTCCTGTTCAGCCATAGGAATTTGGTGGAATGTTTAGTTATGTCAGTTTTGGAGAACATCGTTTTACTTCTCATATTCGTGTTAAAGTCCATAATATTTGTAACTGAGTAATAGTTGGTCACTGTTTTGGCATTTAAGGCTCTGTAGTTGCCAACAATTTGCCACTCTTCACTTGCTTTTTTGGTTATGTGAATTGAGGAACTAAATAAGCTTTTTGAGAGGTGGTAGATGTCCTCCCCTATTATGTGGTCATAGTATTCCCATGCAGCTTTGAGTTTGTCATGTAATAACCTTCTAGCTCTGGCATGGAAAGGAGGTGGTCCTTTTGTCTCTATGTAGTGAACTGTGTCATGTTTATAGGTCGGATGCCTACAAATTAAGGATTGAGTGACATTAGGATAGTTACACAGAATCCATAGGAATTCTTAGTCAACTTTAGTACAGCTGGATATATTTGTGTCCAGTTTGTTAGCTAGCTTTTTCCCATCTACACAAATTTTGTTTCACTATCGATCAATTTACGATTTTTTAAGTCAATAATCAGGCCAAAATGTGTAAGAAAATCTGCACCTAGATTGGATTTGGAACATCTGCAACTGTGATGGATTATGTCATGTTTCTTCTGAATCCAATGTTTATTTTACTGGTCTCAAGTCCATAAGCTGGAAGGTTTTGACCATTCACAGTATGGAGGTAGTATTTTGAAGGATGTACTTTTAGATTTTTACTTACCAATACGCTGAGGTCTGCACTCAAGTCCATTAATAAGTACCCTCTCCTGTTTGTCCTGTCTTGATAATAGATGCTGCTGTGCTGGCATACCAAATAACCCAAACTAATCAGATTTGTGAATTGAAGGAAAAGTGAGGTATTTTGTATGCTTGTGTTTACAAATAAATGCACCTGGAAATTTTTTCCTCCAGTCAGATTCTGAGAAAGTAGTACATGTGTTGTTGGCACCCCTATCCATAAGTAAGACACCAAGATCACCTTTGTGTCTTCTCCATCATACATATTGAGAGTTTCCATAGCTGCTAGGGGCACTATAGTCAACAAAAAATAGAGGTGATGGTGGTTGTTTGTATACAACAGATTCTGTTAATGAGCCATTCATAGAATTTATTGCAAACAAACAGACCTCTTCAAATTTTTGGACAAATTCTTGATGTTTTGCTGTTTTAATATTTTTTCTGTACTTCTAAAAAGACATGTGTCTGCTTCCACACCAACATATTCAACAATTTGTAGAAAAATAAGTTGTAACACTCATTCCTTTAAGACAAAACCAGGAAAAATCAAAGAAAAAATGAAACTTACATAAGATTTACATTGTTGATAACATACACTATCACCTATACTTTAGTTTGACAAAAATCCACCAGATGTCTGCCACTTTGATGGAACTAAATTTCAAATATCCTTGAAGATTTCACCAAAATAACAAATACGAACAATGTTACTAGGCCAGAGTACGTTAAAATTCCACTTTAGGGCTCGTAATAATTATAATATTATAATATTTGTTGGGGACAATACTCGTATGAGGTAAAGGGGCTCAAACCCCTTGACAACAGTCGCGGCCAAAGGACTGGCTTATTTTTGTCTCTGTGACATTAAACAATTACATGCATGTACGTTTGTATGTTCTTACCTGTACATATGTATAAGTAAGATACATTATACGGACGGTGACAGATTACCTGATAAAGATCTCAGTGATGTCACAGCCTGGTACCAAACATGCAATATCCGAAACAAATTCAAAACCTGCTAAAAAAGAAGCGATGATCTTGGAATCTTTCAGAATTCCATTAACAAAAGAAACTCCAAAGATGAGCCATAAAAAAAATGTGTAGAATAAAACAACAGGAATAAACAAATCCATATGAAATATGGAAGATATTGCAACATGTTTATGTTATTAAACAAAAATAAGCAAAATGTCAATATACTGTGATGTCACAATTGAAAGGTGCATTCCTTTCTAGAATAAACTCAGAATGCTTTCATGCTTAACTTTGCTTAAATCTAACAGAATTTATCTGGAAAACTTTTAATTGGTAGAGAATTTTATACGCTATTCCTTCCACAAAAGGTCACACTCAGATAAGATGATGAAACGACACTGCAATTGAATAAAATCTTGCAACGATCCTTATTTGATTTTCTACTATTGTACTGACTTAGTCAAATGTTTTCTTTCCTTGTGTCTTTTATTATTTTCCTCTATTTTTGTGTATCTTTGTAGAATGTTGTGTACAAACAACACTCCATTCACCATCCCAAAGTCCCAATTTGTAGTACCAGCTAGCATTGAAACTGCAAAAAATCAAGGCAACCTAAAACATGGAAAGGAACTTGAACAAATAAAGAACGAGCTATTGATGGACACCACTGGTGACATACATATTGCAAAAGATTTCCACACCCTACCTCCTCTTTTTTCTCCTCCAAAAACACTAAAGAAGAACCCAAAAGTGGAGAACCCACCTTCAAGCTCATCCTTACTAGTGTTACAAGATGGGGCAAAACTCCTTTTTATGGACGAGGTCCCAAAAACACAACCTCCTCTCACCTCCATCCTCACCTACCATCTAATGGGGAATTCAAATTCCCTAATGTTTAGAAAGGCCCACACTGATCCTGTAATGTTTCGACCATATTCCTTCCCAAAACTTCAAAATAGACCACCCAGACAAAGAGGCCAACAGAGCTGAACCAATTACCAGGTCCAAATCAATGCTCTTAAACAATCTTACAAGTGTGTGGGAGCTGTGGTAGGTTTGGCCCTAGCCAAATGGGAGCCTGACCAGAAAAAGCAGTAGACTCGATAAGTCCTCACAGGCAGGTGACGTATCATTTTTGTAGCGCGAAAACTGGGGAGAGTAGCTATGGGAACAATAATTGTATGAGGTAAAGGGGCTTGTACCATTGATGACAGTTGCCAACAAAAGGCTGACTTATATTGGTCTCTATGACATTAAACAATTATATGCATGTACGTTTGTATGTTTTTATCTGTACATATGTACAAGTAAGATACATTATGCAGACTGTGATAAATTACCTGATAAAAATCTTGGTGATGTCAGGGCCGGGTACTAAGCATGCTACATTATTTCTTCTCACCTTACAGAGACAAGAAACGATGTAATGTTATGACATAATCCCATATGTACATGTACATGTGTGTATCTGTGTGCATGTACCAAATCCACTACATAAGCTCCCAAACTGGCTATAAGATCGCCAGTGTTTGCCTTGGATTTGGCTCTCCCATACATTCGTGTATGATGTGACAGAACATGCAAAGCTGTTGATTATTTTCTATGTGTGAATACTTTTCACTACAAGGTGTTCCACAATATTATAGAAAAGAGATTGTTTTTCTCTATTTATTTTTCAAATGACCATAATTCGTTTATAAAGAAAATAGAGTAAGTTTTTCCTAACAACCAAAAGTTATCAAACGGTAAAATTTTCACATCTAAATTTTTATGCTTACTCGAATTAAGGTAGTTTTAGGAATGGATGATGTTTTTCTGTTGTTTTATGCTATCTAAAATTTATGATTTTGTTAGTTCAACGGAGATTTTTGCAAGTCATGCAGATGTTATTTTGATATTTGAGACATTAATCTGAGCAAATAAATCCCTCTTAATTGGAGAAGAAAAATCAGTGCCTTCAATACCTATTAACCCATTGATGAGTATCATAAAAGTCACATCATTTGCCATCGGTCTTGTGAAAAGTGCTTGATTATACCATTTTGGGTAATCATTGCCTTTTTTCCATCCTAATTATTTCTTCAATATTTTCGATCTTGTAATGATTTTTTAACTCTTTTTATTTCTCTTCACATGATGATGCAGAATTAGGTTTAAGTGGTGAAAATGATCACATCAAATCAGCTCATCCAGAAAATTATCGAGAGTCTGATAAGTATTCGCATCGTACGCACCCTGCACCTATAGATACGTCTTCGTTTTGGCTAAATAATTATTGTCAGGTATATCTTATGGCGTACCTACGTACTTAACAAATTGACCGATACTCGACAGAATTGAAAGATTTAATTTGGAACGAAAAATGTTAACGTTTAATCATATTACGAAATGGTTTGAAATTCGAAGCTTGGCTCCCAGTTGCCCTAAAAATTTTACTCAGAGATTTTGCTTTCAATATAACCTGATGCAGTTTTGGTTGTTACTATTCCAGGCAGTATTAGTGCTCTTGCTGAAGATCCAGACAGTTTTATTGTTGGAGATCGGGTGTGGGTTGGTGGAACCAAACCCGGAGTTATTGCATTCATCGGTGAAACCCAATTTGGGCCAGGAGACTGGGCTGGAGTTGTTTTGGACGAAGTCATAGGTGACTAATTTCATGTAGCCTAGCGCGGTGTGTGTGACAAAATTTTTCATCAACTTTATTTTCTGTTTGATTTCAGGAAAAAATGATGGATCGGTGGCTGGTGTTCGGTACTTTCAGTGTGCGTCGAACAAAGGGGTTTTCTCGAGACTTTCACGCCTGAGTCGGTCCCCTGTGGATTTCAGTCAGATACATGATACGAGCTATGTGACGCCAGTCAGTCCCGATTGTAGGAGCATCAGTTCATTTTCTTATGCTAGTAGTACGGGCGGTTCAATAAATCGGAGTCACAGTAATATCCTTTCTCTTTTCTTCATTAAACTAATTTTTCATTGTCTATATTTTTACCATGTTTGACAATGTTTTGTGTTATAATTTCAACTCTTCTCTTGCGAGAGAGAAAAAAACAACTTCATTTTGCTCACTTATTCTGGCGCACTAAACCTGCCGCGTGGTGCTGTCATTGAGGCTTGAAAAATTTAATCAGTCATTTTGTGATCTTCATTGAATAAAAATATGGGCAAATTGTTTGCATTTTTTATTTATTTATTTAATTACGGTATTTAAAATTTTTATTTTTAATACATTTCATTAAATTTATTTATATTCCTTTACTTGCTTCTAGAATCTTTGAATTGTGCTCATTTGAGTGGGAGTGATGTGAAACTTGGCAATCGCGTCATAGTCCAAAGTAGTCAAGGCTCAAAAGCGGGTGTACTTCGATACTACGGCAATACTGAGTTTGGTAGTGGTTTGTGGTGCGGCGTTGAATTAGATGAACCACTTGGTAAAAATGATGGTACTGTCGCCGGTGTTAGGTTCGTATCAACACAGTGAAATTTTATTTTTGCTCTGTGATGTGACTGGAATGGATGGAAGAAAGGGAAAGAATCCCACTTCAGTCTGCAGACTTGATAAATTGTCCTTACAATTCTCTATTTTACTTTGGAAAAAAAAAAAAAAAAAATTTCGTCTTTTTCTAATTGACTGACTCGGTGAGGAAAATGCGCAATTGTAGTTTGAAGGTCGTAAATATGGTGGTTGGTGGTTTTTATCATTTACCTATTAAAGTTAGTTCTGGGATGTTTCTTTTCCTACAGCTTATATTACAACCCTGTTTTTCCCTAGATTACCTGTTTGACACTGCTCTTAAGAATTTGTCAAGTGTTTTTTTAATGGCAGTTGCTAAAAAATTTATCTGAAATTCGAAAATGTATTTTCAATTTTCTTCTTTTTTTTCCCCACTGACAAAATCTGACAATTTTACTAAAAATTGTCACTTGATGATCTTAAAATAATTTTTTAGTCTAATTACAGGACGAAAATTATACCGTATGGGCCCGAAAAGAGAATTTTTTTGAAATTCTCATCCTTGGGGGGCGGGTGTGAATTGGAATGCCTAATTCTCTAAAAATTTCTGAAAGGTAGCGAAATATATGAAGAAGTGAAAAAGACAAGCAACTTGTTTATTTTTATTTCTGTTTTGTGGAATAGTTTAAATTTCAATGAAACATCTTACTAGATAGTAGAAAGTTGAATGAGTCTTTTAACACAGGCCCGTAGCCAGCCACTTGTTCGTGCCAAAGTACACAATATTTCAGGAAAAGCTACTTTTTAACATGACCGAAAACACCTAAACAATTTTATTTGAATTTTGCTTAAGATGTAGTTAACATTTTTTGTAAAATCTTCCTATTACTGTTACAAATAGGTAAAATGGTCAATTTTTTTTTTTGGTGTTAGACAACGCGAGCGAACTTGTCAGCCAAGTTTCTGCCTTGGTACAGTATTTTGCTGATGAAAAGAGGGCCTAAATCGCTTGCGCATATTTTTCAAGCGAAAAGACCACAAATGATAAATTTATAAATTGTAGGTCGTTTGTAAACATTTTCAACTTTTTGAAGATTGAAGAATTTCAAGACACTGCGTTCCTTTCAATTATGACCACAAGCTCTTATACGTGATTCTTTGTCCGAGTATTGTAATTCTTAAAGAAATTACAATTACACCCTTTTTTATCTAAAAATTCAACTTGACTATTTAAAAATATGAGTAAATATTGTTTTGGTGTCTGCTAATTTCTTTGTTCCATTCTGACATATTTTTTTAATGTATAATATATTTTGTGTGTACAGTATGTATGTATGTATCGCTTAAAATTTTGTGTTCAAGGTTTTGTGAAAACTATGAAATAGATAGAGCTGAAATTTTCACTAGAGATAGTTTTCATGTAGGAACAGGTCTGGAAGAAGTCTGGTGCCTATCGGTTTTTTAGTTTCCGGTAAAACTGGAAAACAGAAAATTCCTGGAAAAGTCGTTTTTTCATGATTTGGAGAAAATGACAAAAGGGATGAGGCTGAAACTTTCACGATAGATTATTCGTATGTAGATGCAAGTCTGATAGAATTTGGTGCCTATTAATTTGGTGGTTTCTGAGAAAACTGGAGAAGAAATATTGCTGGAAAAAATTTTGTGTTCATGGTTTTAAGAAAACTACCGAACAGATAAGGATAAAATTTTCATCAAAAGTATTCCTTATATAAGACCTAGGTCTGATAGGAGTTTGGTGCCAATTGGTTTTGTAGTTTCTGAAAAAACTTGAAAACAAATTCTTAGAAAATCAGTTTTTAGCAATAGAAAACTCGATAAATCAATATTTTTTTATAGAGGTTGAGGTTGACAGATTTGAAAAAAATAAAAGATGTTGACGTAGTTATATCTCAGAAGTGTGTAATTGCAGCAAAGAAAATATATAAAGTACAAAGTATAAAATGTCTGTGAGCGGTGGAATAAGAATCAGTGTAGCTACAAGTATAAGTGTATGAAAGTGTTTGTATAATTAATGTGGAGTGTTCACAGGAGTGCAAGGGAAGAGGATTGGTGATCCCAATAATTTTTTGAATATATTGATCACTAACGATAGTTTTTTGTAATTTGTTTACCTGAAACAAACTATCAATGAAATATCGATATGTCAATATCTGTCAGGTGTCGATAACTGTCGATACAAATATTAATTACCATTGATATTATTTTGTGGTTCTTTCAAGTAATTAGGAATTCAGTTTTTTTAATGTGATAACATATTTATTTTCTATATGGGATCTGTTTTCAAATTCGATGTTTCTTTATTTTCCAATTTTTTCTCACATATCGATAAAATATCGATATTGGTTTACATGCATTTTCTATTTAACATTGAAAAATATCGATTTTTTTATATATCAAATTTTTATAAACCAGATCGATATTTATTTACATGTATTTCCCATTTAACATTGAAATCAAATTTTTATCAATATATTAAGTAGCTAAAATATTTACTGGAATTTTTCTAAAGTTTATCAGTGAATGAGAATGAGTGAATAGTGATTTGAATTATTTTTAATATTCATGATTTTAATTTTTCCTATTCTTACAGATAAATGAAACTTCAATTTTACATTAATCCTATGTTTACCTTGGAACTGATGGAAATAAGATACCATTTTAGTTACAGTTACACAGTAGATTTTCCGTAGATTTCCCATGAAATATCAAAATATCGACATTTTATCAATACATATATTGAAATAGTAGCCGAGAATTATCCCACTGTCATTTAAAGTCAAATAATATGAAAATGTTATCACATTAATTGTAATCAGCTTCAGCCACTGATACTGACCACTAGTTTTTTTAAATTATGGATGAAGATTTTCTAGAGAAATATTGCTGTGCTAGTGTTTTATTTGTGGTTTTTGCCTTAAATTTTGCTCGTCTACATTTATTCTTTAGTAGGTAATGAAAAGCTATAAGATGATATTTTTTCTGGAACACTTTTAGGTTTAGTTTATAACTCCAGAGTAAATATTTCAAAAAAGATCTTTCTCACCTAAATCAGGGCAAAATTTTTCAGTTTTTTGAACTTCTTTATTTTGCCTGACCTTTTTTTTTCAAAATGATATTTTACAAGTTCGGTGAATTCTTTTACTTAATACATGGGTATTACTGTTTAGCAGATTTTATTGTCTTATACAATTTTTAATTTAATTTTCTAATAAAATAGTGATTTTTTTATATCCCTAAAATAACAATAAAATTTTTATATAATACAATGACTACAGAAAATGCTTCATTATTATTACAGATATTTTAAATGTGAACCTAAATTTGGTCTATTTGTACCAGCTGAAAAAGTTAGCCGGTCTCCCATCTCAAAGAAAAAGTCATCTGCATGTGTTGTTCATCCCGAAGGTATTTCCAGGCAGGGTACATTGGAGTCAATTTGCACTACCTCAACCATACAAACAAGTGCTTCAGCTATCAAAAGTAGAGTAAGCATTATTGTTCAGTGTTTTGATTTAGATATCGCCTGTTTCGTTAATTAATTTTGATACTGGTACTTTTCTTTGACTATATATAACTATATGGACTGAGCTTATTAGGATGAGTTGTGTAGTGTGGTTGAAGGCAACATAATAAGTTTCATAAGTATCATTGGAGGAATTAATGTGATTCTTATCACAAGAATTGCGGCTACTTTACTGTGTTTAAATTCTAAATTTTTATTTTTAGTTATAATTTTGTTAAAATCAGTTTATCTCTAAATTGTTGGACATTCTTAAGTATGATCAGTTTCAAAAATTGTCAGTCGATGAGGATAATTTCACTACTTGAATCAATGAAAAGTGAGTAAACTTATTGCTAAAATGTTGTTTTTCTGTTTAACTGTAACATCATTCCAATTAGATCAAATTAAGTAAATGTGGACTCATTGGATAATCCATATAATGTCTCGATCTACTGAAGACCATATGCATTATATTTATTATTAGGTCTTTGGTATTATAGTTTGAATGATAAGTGAGCTAGACTGAACATCCTAAATTCCACCATAACTTTACTCCAAATGTTCCTAATGAAATGAAAGAGGGCTTGTTCAATAATGCACAACATCTTCAGTATCATGAGCTCATATACATTATTCCAGCTCTATTGGATGTCATGATTGTTTTGTTTGAATGAGAAAAGAATAGACTTGTAAAGTGTTTCTCCTTTCAAATTTATTTGTAACCCTAGTCCAAATGGACCAAATGAAGAGAATGAGAACTCATTTGATCAAGTGTAACTAAGGCTCTTTACTAGCAAATATTCGCATGAGGGTGATAAAAGAGATGAGCAGCCGTCTTTTGTTATTTGATTTTTTTAAAAGAACTGATAGTTTTTCATGAATTTTACATTGTTTATTATGAGCTTTTATTCTACACACTACTGCAATTTTAAAATATACCAATACTGCAGCTAACCTTTCGCAATGAAATAATATTTATTTCGTATTAAGCTAAAGCCCAAAAATAAAAATAATAAAAGCTTATCTTTTAAAAATTTGTTTTTAATGTAAACTTATTATTACTATATATGTATAAAATAATTAATAACACAAAATATCAGTTCATCTCTTATCATCCTCAAGTTCATACCTGCTAGTAAAGAGCCTAGTTTAGTGTCCCAGTATTTTAACCTTTCATTCATCATCGTAGCTTTATTAAGTAGTGAGATATTCTAGTTTAATAAAAAGCAGGGAACCTTCCTTTTACTATACTTATTTTGATATGTTGCCTTCACGTTTTTATTACTGTGAGGTTCACCCCCTAAACCCGCCAAGATAGGTTTGGCCTATGTGGAGGCAAAAACGTGGCATGTGATAAATAATATACACTAACTGCCGATCAAACTCAAATCAGTTGTCGGGTAAAATGTGATACTCGCTGTTAGTATATCAAGCAACAAATGGCGAATGGCGAGTAGCATGATCCTATGTGGAGACACACGTAGATATGCACTTGCCGACCTACCGCCTTATGACACATGCATGTACCTGTGCCATTGCATGCTACCAATGCCAGTATGTACGAGGATTTGGCCCTCCATATGGTAAGACAGACACGCAATAGAGTATAAATTTATAGACCCCAATATCTTCTGGTGGGAAACTCCGTTCCCACAATCACCATGCTCAGTCTATATTGTTATGTATAGTCAAAGTTTTATTCTTGACATTTTCTGTACAGCGATCTGCTGCACGAAATTCCTTGACTCAGGGCATAAGTACTCCACCGTGTATCTCTCCTCATCAGGTAATTTATATTGATTTTATTTGTTTGTTAAAGAACATTTTCCAACTCACTCTTAAAGTTTTCTTTCAACAGTACTAATTGGTTTTCTCCGGAATAAAATTTTTTCACCACCTCACTATTTAACTTGCTTTTCTTAAAACAATATCTAATATCTTTCATCTCGTTATGTTTGAATAATGATAGTTTGTTAAGGGACTATTCGCAAAAATAGAACTAACAATTTATCTATTAATTGATTTTCCATTAGTTCTTTTAATTGTAAAATTTACTGCATATCTAGGAAGCTACTGCCAGAACATTTTACATAATTTCAGTCACTTGGGCACTTCACGCCTCCTTTTTATAGAATTTAGCTAATGTAAAGTAATCATTTGAAGGACAATCGAGTGCCAGTGTGATTGTTGGATTCTATTCATTTTCAGATATTACTATTCTTTTATGTTTCTCGGTCCCTTTGCAAATGATGTTAGTACTCCTACGCCTTATTCCTCCTTCCGCCCGGCCATGTTACTAATGATCCAAAATTTCACTTCTTGAGGCTTTTTTATTTTTAGAAAAAAACATTTTTTCTATCCGTTAAATCTTTCTTTCAACATTTTCAAAGCTACTTTATTTTATTTTTGTTTGTTTTCGTTACACTATTACCATGTACTCACATGCAAGACTTAGCACAAGGCACAAGCATATAAGCATCATTTCCATATTCGTTATATTATTTGTAAGGCACAGGAAACCCATTTTTGGCAAATATAGTCCTTGTTATTTTCTGCTATATTGAATTTCGTATTCATTTTGTACAGTGATCTGTTTCCAGAAACAATAAACTTGGTTGCTAATTTTTTTCAAAAAAAAAAAAAATTGTGGTTACTACCTTCCTCTTGTATTCAAGCTTGTCTTCAAATTACAGCAATTTAGGAAATTAATCTATTGAAAAAAACTATTTATTGCATGAAAATAGGATTATTTCAACTTTTTGTGAGAATATTAATATTTCCCAGAAATTGAAAATAATTCATTGATGTTTTGGAGTGTACGAAACACGTTCATAAACGATCAGTTCTTATATTTTTTTGTCACTAATAAGCTGTATGTATCGCATTTGGTTCCGGAATTTGTCCTTGTTTTCACCACTAATTTAATTTATTACCGTACTCCTAATTATTCGGATACCTGTTGGATGTTCCTTTGAAATCTAACCAGCCTAATTTTATTTGATAATTTGACATCAGTTTTCATTGGTGAAAATTTATGTTCCATTCTTGTTTTCTTGATTAGGTTCGTGTGGTAAAAGTAAACTATCTCGATTGGGAAGCGAAGTATTATTGAATTTATTTCATTTCCATTTATCCGTGAACATCAATATATTTTCATGATTATATTTCACATTCCAATTCATAATTTTGTGCGTTCCTCATTTTTACCCCGTGATGCAAGTATTTCTTAACAATTATGACAGTGTTTCATTGTTTTTGTTCTTTATTGTTATTAAAAATAAATGAGTAAAAATGACTTCCATTATTTTTTGTTTTGTTATATTTTATCACTTTTCTTGTGATTCTTGTTGATTGTCATCTTAGTAATAATATGCTCACTTGTTTATTGATGTGTCATGCTTTGGCTGTCTTAATTTGCTGATGTGAAAAAACACTCCGTTGTGACCGTCCGTTCATTCAAATGAAAATATCAAACAATGAACTTCGGCTTTACATTAATGAAAACCTAAAGTGCTGTTTATTGAAAACTTTTATGAATCATTTTCTCAGTATTTTTCATCATTTTATAAATTAAATTATTAATGTAATATACGCTTTATTTTATTGCAAATGGCTGATAATCATAACGAGTTTTTAAGTAGGTTTTCTATTGAAAATCTACTTATTAATCTTGGTGTCATGGAACGACCTGGTTTTGAGAGTAGGTGCGGTTTTCATTTCATAACTCAAGGAAAATTATGATATTAATTAATCAAATTCTTAGATGCATAAAATTGAAAATTTTATGGCCAAAACAAAAAAGAAAATAGCCCGTACGGCCGATCTGCACCAAAATTAATAGGTCAGGTCCTTGGCTTAGCGCTAATGTTCGTTCTTGTCTATCGATTTTGGTGCGGATCGGCCGTACGGTACTTCCAGTATGGCTATTTTCGTTTTTGTTTTGGTTATAAAATTACCAATTTTCGCTCAATAGTCACGAAATTTTTAACAAATATTATAACTGGCTATAAATTTTGGTGCAAATCGATCTCACGGTACTTCCGGTAATGCTATTTTGGTTTTTATTTCGCCTATAAAATGCCTAATTTTAGACCAATAGGAACGTAATTCGGAAAAAATATTTATTACGATCTGTTAATAACTTTTTAGTAACTACTTAATTTTACATTTTTCGAAAAGCTTCTTTTTCTAACGGAGCTGCTGCTGCGTTAGAGTTTTTTTAGCATCTGTCGGCTGTTATTTGTTACTTGAATTAGGATACTATTTTTCGATGAGTTCGAAGAATGACTTATGTGAATATCAACTCAAAACTTTCAATTCAGATTTTGAAAAATCAACTTCCTGTACAAAATCTACAATATAATATGTCATATAAATCAGATTGACGTAGAGGAATATGCGTGGGACGAATGGATCATTCATTAATTGAAGGAATATTTTCAGTCAATACGAGAAATCTTGTTGGGGATCTTCAGAAGTTTACCTTGGAACCCTCTAAAAATTAAGTAACTCATTTTTTACTTTGCATATGTATTTATTTTACTCTTTTTTAAAGTGTGTAAAATTTGTATTCGGTTTTGTAATGAACATTTATCATTTTGTCGTTGCAGTCGAAGTTTATCTGCCCTACGCCTAGCTTCTTGAAAATTTGAGGGCGTTTTTACCTTGTTTTGCCAGAATTTCAAATAATTTTAATTACTGGTTTTTCAGACCGAAACTTAATGAGTGATTTTGGAGGAATAGTTGATTAGTAAATGAATGAAAAATTTTTTTCTCTTTTCTTGAGAAATGATAAACTTTTTGTTCTATGATATTTTCTGGAAATCTTGTACTTACGTTGTACCAAATTGCCAGTGTGAGTGTATTTTCCAGGAAAATATAACTATTTCATTCAGTGCAGTGGCGAGTCCTGAGGGTGGGACTTGTGGAAAAGCGCCGATCCTGAGTCGTAGATCATGAATATATAGGTCGTTCAAATTCTTCTGTACACTATATATATATATTTACACTTTTTGCTCATTTTGGCACCTTTTGGGAGTCTGTGGAGCTTTCGCTATTTGGCCTGTGGCAATGAAACTTGAGGTAGCGTTAGAAGCTTTCATGGGTTACACATTCGTGTTAAAATTTTCGAAATTCATCCGCTAGTTTCGGAGGAAGGGGTTCTCAAAGTGTTTCAAATCCACTATGTTGTCGTCACGATAACTCCCGTAAATTTGAAGATTTTGATTTGAAATTTTTACGGTAGTTGGAGACTATTAGGAACTGGTCTGGTATTGAATTTGAACGAAATTGATCAACTTCTTTTCAAATGGCAGCCATTACAAAATTTGACACTTTTAAAAAATACATGCTACGGTAATTGATGCACGGCAGAGATATTTAAATGTTTACTTATCTAATGTTTGATATTTAGAGCTTCCACTTATCTCATTGAATCTGTGAATAATGAAATATAATTTTTTTAATAGAAACTGAATGTAGGTGTTGAACTGTAACCTAACAATTCTTGATTGTAATCGATTGAAATTGTTTTCATATGTATTTTTAGTTCCTTGTATTTTTTTGTTATAAAAATCGAAAGTATTTTTGTTAAATTGTGAAACACATCGAGCGTCTCAAATAAAGTTATATAAGCTCTGTTTGATAGGATACACCAACTCACACCAACCTACACCAGGAGGGTGATTCCACAAATGTAGGAATGTTGTATGACTTTGGGCCAAGTTTTACTTGAATATTTGATATCCCTACTAGTGTCGGTTGGTGTAAGTTAGTGTAATCCTATCAAACAGCTGTAGACTACTTAGACAAGTTGATGCACTCCCATAAAGCCAATGTAATAAATTTGTCATCATTTGGTAGTTGGGATAAATTATACCACTAAGTAAGGCAAGTGTCGTTAGTTCTTCAAAGTGTTGGGCCGGTGAAGGAAATTGAATCGCAAATGATATCAGCGCTTACTTATTGGGATAAAATGTTGAAAATAACTTTTGTAACGCTTTCTTATCAGAGTGTGTCGACTTGTCTAAATAGTCTATATATCTTTAGTCTCAACTTGATCTTAATGTATTGAGCATCCCATAAATTGTGGAGGAATTGTTATTGAGCATCTCAATTTTGCGGGGATGATAATTATGTTATGTTCGCGAATGAATCTGTGCACATTGTGGAAAATTTGTTTATTATTTTTTCTTTTCTTTTTTTTGTAAACTGACACCCATATTCTAGAACCTGCAGATGAAAGTAAAATGTACCTATTCTCTGTTCATGCGCCAGAGATATACAGCTAAAGTGATGTACAATTTCCCATACACGCTGTGGTACAAAAGTATGTCAAAGATGAAAACAGAGCTATCAGAGTTTTACATTCTGCGCCTCTATTCATTTCATGAAATTTATTATTAAAATTTTTGGGAACGTCTATTTTCATGTCATCTGTGTTGGATATTTTTTGCCGTATCAACACTAAATGAAGATGTTTTTAGTACCACACCCGAATCTTACAAATACATATATAGGGGAAATCGATTAAAGTAAATGTGGACTCGTTCAATTGAAAAAGTCGAATTAGTCGTCCTAGATAAAAATGGACTGGTTTCACAAACAGTGTGAGTCTGCTGCCCCCTCAATTTAGACGCTCGATACAGCCAGCCATTAGATTTAAGTATAACTTGGTGAAGAAGGGATCAGTAATTATCTTACGTTTGAAATTAGTGGGTGGGTTTGAATTTTACTCATATTATTTACATAAAATATGTTGCACCTTTGACAGTTAGGCTGAGTAAATTGAATGATATAACGAACTGCATACAAAATTTACTTGTTGAGTATTAATGAATTATTTTACTGAATTTATTTCTGGACGAAAATGATTTGCTTGTTTGAAATTTTTTACCAGCACGTTCGCAATTCATTTTGTTTCGTGGTCCTAAATTTCTTCCAAAGACAAGACTTTTTCAATTTGATGAGCAACAAAAAAGATTTTATTAGCATAAAAATAATTTGTAATTTTTGACGTGAATGAAATCCAAAAATACACGTTTAAAATGGTTTTAGTGACGCATGCTAAAAAACCTGTTACTATATGTAATAAGTATAATTAAATGGGGGCTAACTGTCCCCTACTTCATGTGGAGTATACTTCACTTATAGGTCAAGTTGTTCAAGAAAAACCTTAACCTCCACAACTTCGGTCATTAAATTTATGTTTTTATGGTGGTTGAAATGAAATGTTCCAATTACCAACATTTTTAGAAGTTATTTTCCGAGATTTTTAAAATATCATTGAAATTGAAAACTTTCTTTGAAATTATCAAAGATAAAATACTATTAATTTTGCATTCTTATAATAATTTTTGTAACATGTCAACTTAATCAAAAATCTAAGTTGTCTTTGAACTTTGAAATAGCTTATTGGATGATGCCAATGAAACTGATTAAATGATAATTGTGGCAACGAGTGGTGGTTGACGAACGAGTGTGTTCTACACACTTGTCGACCACCTAGCAGGCCAGTGGGGTAAAACCCACAAACTCTGTTTTTGCGCTCACGGCTGTACATTTTGTCTGTGCATCTAAACTTATTTACTGGGCTCGGCCCGCACACACTCTTCAGCATACACGCAACCGACCAGCATTGGTGTTTGTGTGGTGTTGTGTATTCACACATACACACACCCACAAGTGGTGACCTCCGAAGTAAGTATTTTATTTTTGTTGTTGACATTTCACCGTCAACAGGGGAAGGAACCATCACCTCCTTCCCCACCGTTCCAACTAGCTTGGAAACAAACAACCAATCGGCTTTCAACAGCTGATTTCCCAAACCACACCCCTTCTTCAATCGTTGGCATACCTGCCAACAATTGAAGAAGTTAGTCAGTCGGCTCTCGTCAGCCGACGGAGAAGATTCTCCTTCTCCTCCCTTTTCCCTCGTTGCTCGACAGTACTTTAGTACCAACCAATGTCCATAAAAATCAGTCAGCACTTGACAGCCGACAGAGAAGGTTCTCCTTCTCCTTCCCTTTCCATTTCCCTATTTTTTCATTTTTCCCTCTCTTCCTAGGCTTGACGTTGGTACTCAAGTACTGACCAGCCATCCTAAAGAGACCAAACAGTCGGCAATCAGCTGCCGACGAGGAAAGTGAAAACTTAGCCTCTCCTTCCAACTACCATGGCCTCCAAACTAACCCCATCGTCCCTCAATGACCTGGTTCTCCCACTGATACCTGCAAAGGCCACAGTCGGCAATCCTTTGAGGAGGATGGAGAACCAGCCCAACCCCTCAACTGCTCTCCACTCAACGCCGCATACCAGTATGCATTTGTCGAATGTACCGACAAACTTGGCGATCCCGCAGTCATCCATGCTTGTAAATTTAAGCCCATTCCTTGACAGTTACCTCCCGGGCAAAGAGCTTCCAGTCAACCAGCACCAGCCGGTTGACAGCTCCACGCTGAGGTTGTCACTCATCCTCGATCGGCAATTGCACTGGCAGGAAGTAAATTCTGCTGCGATTGGCTGTACCACAACGACGATGTCCTCCACAACCTTCTTTTCCAATCCCTCCTGGTCAATATCTGACAGACATTGGCCATGACCAAGCCCATAACCTCTCAACAGGCAGTGCTCGAAGCTGACAAGGTAATAGCTCTTGAGAAAACCTTTCTGTTGACATCCCCTGCCACTAGCACCATCTCCACTATTGCAACTCCTGTGGCATCCCCGTCAACAGCACCAACGATTATTCCTCAGACTTAGCTACCATTACCCAGCTGCTTCAACAGCTGTTGGCTGGTAAACAGATGATTTCTGTTGACACTGGTGCGGAGATATCGACTATACCTCCAACCACTGAAGACCAGAAATGCAATGCTAAGCTCCAAATCTACGCTGCGAACCAAACTCCAATTAGTACTTACAGAGTTAAGCTGGTGCAGGTAGATTTCGGCCTTCGACGCAAATTTAAGTGGGCCTTCATCATCACCGATATCGCTGATCCCATCATCGGAGCAGACTTCCTCAGCAACTACCAACTGCTTCCCAATGTCAGCGAAGGGCACCTCCTTGATAAGACCACAGGACTTGCCGTAGTGGGTAAACCTTGCCCCATCGACTATCCCCTGGAAATTTGCTTAACCATGGCCCACTCAAATAGTCGATTCCAAAAAATCCTCGATAAATTTCCAGGTGTAACTGGTAAAGAAGGCTTACACCCGAGGATTTCCCCTACCAAAGTCACCCACAATATCAAAACTGTAGGTTGACCGGTGTTTTTCCGTGCCTGTCATCTACATCCTGAGAAGTTAAAGGCAGCCTGCCTTTCCTTCCAAACCATACTCAAACGTGGTGACTGCCGACCCTCCAAAAGTGCCTGGTCATCCCTCTTGCATATGCACATGAAGCCCGACAAAACATGGCGCATGCTTGGGGACTACAGAGCACTCAATGCACGAACTATCCCCAACAAGTACCCTGTCCCAAATATTATGGATTTCCACGCCAGACTAGCTGGTGCCAAACTATTCACCAAATTAGATCTCATGCGGGCGTTTAACCAAGTCCCGATGACCAAAGAACACATCCCCAAAACAGCCGTAATAACCCCCTTTGGTCTCTATAAATTTCCCTATATGCCCTTCGGACTTTGAAATGCCACCCAAACCTTCCAACAGTACATTGATGGATTGTTGCGAGACATTGACTATGCTTACGCGTACATTGATGACATCCTCATTACCACCTCCAACCCCGATGAGCTCGAACCGAGGTCATTCGGCGTATTTACAACACTGGCCTCACTGTCAATGGTAAGAGCTCACCTTCCTTGGCCATCGAGTCAACAGCACAGGTATCAAACATACTCCCAAACGTGTCCAAGCTGTACTCGATTTCCCACTTCCCAAAACCGTTCATGACCTTAGGCGCTTTCTCGGAATGGTGAATTTCTACCGGCGTATAATTAAACATTGCGCTCACATTCAGAGTAAACTTTTCGCGCTTATCCACTCCAACAAAAAACGTGACAAGACCCCGATAATTTGGACTGACACTGCCAAAACCGCCTTCCGCGACCTAAAGCAGGCGTTAGCAAATGCTGCTCTTTTGGCGCATCCCGACGAGTCCAAACAACTCGTCTTGGCAACCGATGCGTCTAACCACGCGATAGGGGCTACCCTCTATCAACACGGTGCCGGATCGCTAGAGCCTTTGGCATTTTTTTCCCGCAAATTATCTGACACCGAATGCCGATATCCGACATACGACCGCGAATTACTTGCTGTTTTTGCAGCGGTGAAGCACTTCCGTAACCTGGTCGAAGGGCGTGTTTTCTCCGTCTATACGGACAAGCCCCTCACGACTGCCCTGTTTCAGGTGTGCGAGAAAGCTTCACCACGCCAGCAAAATCAACTAGAGTATATCTTGCAGTTCACAACTGATATTCGCTACATCAAAGGAGAGGACAACATAGCCACAGATTGTTTGTCACGTATATCAATCTCCGCCATTACCTCTCCCTGTGTTGTGCCATACAATGAAATGGCCCTTTGCCAACAACACAACCCACAACTCGCCCAATACCTCGCAGACCCCAACTCTGCCCTCATCCTCGAATTGTTCAGAGTACCCGGATACACATTACTCTTAATGTGCGACACATCCATGGGGAAAAAACGACCCTTCGTACCCGCCAAATATCGGAGAACAATCTTCGATTTGATTCACAGGCTCTCACACCCGAGCTGTTGGACAACTGCCTGTCTGATCGCAAATTGATTCATTTGGCCTGGCCTACGATCTGACTGTCTACGTTGGTCGAAAGAGTGCACCGCATGCCAGCTAGCTAAAATTGGTAGACACACCAAAGCCCCTCTCCAAGCTTTCCACCCTACCAATCACTTAAAGCATGTGCACATCGATATCGTGGGTTCGTTGCCAATGGTTAGCGGTCCTCGTCATTGTCTGACAATGATTGACCACGCAACACGATGGCCTCATACCATCATGACGACGGATATTTTCGTGGATCAAGTGGCAACACTCTTCATCCAACACTGGGTGTCCTCCTTCAGCGTCCCCGAAACCATAACAATGGACCAGGAACGCCAGTTTGAAAGTGTTTTATTCAACTCAGTTGCGTGCCAGTTGGGAATACACAAAATCTCAACTACAACGAATCACCCCCAATCAAAGGGCAAAATAGAGCGCTGGCATCGAACTCCCAAAGCCACCATCATTGCCCACGAGAATTCCAAAGACTCACGTGGAGAATGGGCAGCCGATTTGCCTCTCATTCTTCTTGGCCTACGCTCAACTGTCATCTCCAACCTCGGCATATCCCCAGCCAAACTCCTCTATGGTGAAGAGATCTGTCTCCGCGCTGACTTCTTTGAAGATAGCCCACCAAGTGTTGTCACTCCCATTGATGGGACCAACCTTCCACAACGCATTTGTGAAAGGGCAAATGCGTTCACCCAACTTACCCGCAACCATGGCGATTCTCCCTCATACATCCCAGCTGATCTGAAAACAACTCAAAACATATGGCTACATGTTGATACACCTTGTAAGGCACTTGATCCACCGTACTCTGGCCCATACAAAGTTGTCAATCGTACAGATAAATGGTTCAAGATCGACATACAAGGATGACACACACACGTATCAATCGATCGCCTAAAGTCGGCCTATGTCTACACAGATATAGAAGCTGACTCTGATGACTCAACTTCCATCGATGATCCTTCAGGACCGACAGTTGACTTGTCATCTGATGTTGTTTTACCTAAAAACGACAACTCACCCCCAAATTCCTCACCCCAACCTTCGACGTCATCTCCAAACACAGACGACACACTTGACTCTCCCCGATTGTAATTACACACGATCAAAATAAAGAATCGCATCCCGAAGCGTTATCGAACGAAATAACACAATCACACCCCATTGGCCAGTCTCCTAGTCAAACAGCTGATGCTACTCTCGACGACAAACCAATTGTGATTTCCCTTCCCCTCCAACAATCGTCCGAGTTGGCTCACGCAACTGACGACAAGTTGAGTGTTGTAGACGACGACGAATTACAAAAATTGTTTTGTGGCGCCACCCAGTCGCATAAATACGACGCGTCTTCTTCCTTGGAAGATGAACTGGCCCCGCCTTCAAAACAAACTCGTAATATTAATGTGCAACAACAGCTGACGCAACTACACCTTCGTTCGTGTTTACGAGATGAAAATAAATGGCAGTTACGGTCAAGAAAACGAGTAAAATTTGTGTTTTAGAAACTCACTCTTCTCTTGACGCATCCAGCAGTTATATATTCTTCATCAAATGCTGTTCATCAGGCGCTTTTAACTATATTTCACGGAGCATAATAGACTGGTAATGTCCCAAGCATGAGCATCTTTCCCCCAGTATGTTCGAGATTTCATGCAATGAAGAAACAGCCCTTTTAAGGGCTACACCCCCACCAACTGAGGGTGGTAACCGAGATGCTCCATTGTCTCCTCGTGTAGATGACAATCACTCCCCCTCTCCCTCCTTCTCTCCCCTGATGTCACCTGCTGGCGTTGTCCCATTTCCCTCCTCTATGGCTACTGCCACCTCTCCACTGGTGAAGCAGACATCGCCTATATCCTCTACATCTGATCAAGTATCGGCGTCATCTTTGACGCCTACCTCTGTCGGACCTGCACAAGAGGGTGCAAGCCATACTCCTTCGCAAGTACCGCAACGGCAATTGACACTGAGGCAGAGGGTGGAGTCTGCTGCCAGGGGTTGAGGTGCGCCCCTCCGACAGTACTGGCCTGCTCCTGGAGTGGAGGCTCGGGGCTCTGAGATTGTACAGTGCGGCCTTGTCCGTAGCTCTTGTTCTCAGGTCTTTGTGCCTCTGCCCAGGAAGACTGCGTACTTGTTGGAGATGCCACCTCACGCTCGGCCCTCTGTACAACTAGGCAATGCGCGGATTGACACCCTCACATTTGCCAAAGCTGTACAGGGCGTTCAATCTAAGGGACCTTTGCCTGGTCCTCAACTGTCTTCCTCGGCAAGCCTACCCTCTGGCGAATTTCCGCCACTCAAGACGGTTAAACAGATTGAACTGCTTCCTCTTCAGAAGCACCGAGCGAAAACGACTGCCACATTGCATACCAGCAGTTTTAAACGTCCGTCTGCAGCAACAAAGCGGTCCCCCCAACTGTCGACTTCCAAAGTTGAGGAGGCACCAGTAGCCACACCAAAAGCACCGTCGGTCCCAAAAGGCAAGTCGCCTCTACTTCTCCCTTTGGTTGAACCAACTGCTGAGGAAGAGACAACGATAGACGTCGACCCTACTCCACCCCAACCATCCATCTCCCTCCAACCCCCACATTGGTCCCTCAATGCGTACTCTCGCCAGTACGTGAAGAGGTCGAACCGACAGAAAGTGCTGCTGTCGATAACTCGTCCGTTATCGACTTAACGGCAACACCTTCGCCGGAAAATGTCCCCGAGCCTCAGTCATCCACCTCTCGTGCTAAGAGTCCCCCAGCTGATGGCAAACTGGCGAAGCGTCCCTGTTTAGGCTGTAAGGCAGGTGGCCACGCTCGGTGCGAAGCTCGAGCTCGTGGCCTCTCCTACATGGAGCTTAAACGGACGAAAGACGCGGCAAATCTGTGGTTGATAGTCTATTGGTGAGGATGGTATTGAGGATTTGCATTTTTGTGCTGGTAGGCATAAAGATTAATGTGCCCATGCACTGTTAGTAATGGTGAATTAGGTTTATTCGAAGCTGTAAACTGAGGTTTGTGGGTAGTTTGAGTTTGAGAAGAAGGAGATGCTGCAAAAGTGGGTTCCTTATCAGTGAAAAAGAATCTTGTTATTTCCCACATTATCTTCATAAGGGTTGTCAATTTTGGGTTTTTCAAAATCAGTTTTCTCTTTTCAGGTGTTTTGGGTGGAGTGATAAGGGGTGGAAGTGTAGTTGTCATTTTTGTAACAAATTTTCCATGAGTTTCATTTCCATGTCCATCAAAAGTTCATCTTCAATTTTGATCAGCTCTATTTCATGCTTCAAAAGACATTATGTCTGCATATTATCTATATGGTTAACAATGTGTTACAATGTTGAAGCAACCTGTTGGTCAAAATTGGCACATGACATTGATGAACTTGTAGACAACATTCTGTAAGAAAAATAAAATTGAGGAAAAACAATAAATTCCTATAAAGATATGTCACATGTACCTAACTTGTATGAAACAATTGAGAAGTTATGGATGTAGTAAAAACAAAAATGTTGGAAAATGCACAAAATATTCAGTCTATTCTTGACAATGGTAGAAAGGTGAACGATGTTGTTGTAAGATTTTCTATTGATTGCAGTGTCAGTATGTCTCCTTATCTGATTGTTTTCCATTTGTGTAGGGGATGGGTGTCAAAATTCTCTATTAAATGAAAGTTTTCCAGTTGAATTCTTTTCATTTTCAGCAAAGTTATACTAAAATGAAGTTGAGATTTTGAAAATTTGATCTCACAACAATAAGTATACAGGCGTATGATGCCATTTCATTTCTACATTTTATTGTCTGTTGCGTTTGTATAACAACAGAAACATGTTGCGATGTTTTGATGACAAAAGCAGGTAGATTTGTTTATTCCTGCTTATCTCTTATTGTTATTAATTTCATTGGACAGTTGCATCAGAATTTTATTTTGTGAGAATCTGTTTTCATCTATTAAAGTGGTTTTCCTGTTTATTGTCAGATATTAAATATTTGAGAGAATTTTATTTCCTACACACTAGATGCTCAGACTTGCAACAAAGATGCTGATTTTTCAATTTTCTACTTCCTAAGAGCGTGCCTCTTTTTTGGGTGCTTATTTGGTCCAAAGGGTCATATATTTTTGTTATGTCAAAAAATTTAAATTATTTTTTTATTTTCTTTATTTGTGAATTTTCTGTTTGTGAACTCTGAGTTAGATAACAGGTTTTCACTAGATTTTCTTGTACTTTATTTTTTATAGTATTTTGAGATATATCCGTCTGTGTGTTTTTGTTTTATTTATTCTTTAGATCATTTCTTGTCATTTATTAAAAATGCAGATTTCAATCTATCAAATGAAATTGTTTTGGTTTCACCTGCTATGAGTTACACAAAGTTTTTATCATCTTGTGATATTACTTTCTAAGGACTGGTATATGGTTTCTTCAATGAAGATCTTATTTTTTTGTCTCTAACAAATACGTGTGATGTAGTGACCAAGTGTTTTGAGATATAAATGTTGGGCTGGCCATGATGAGATGCCTGTTTTAGAAAGTTGTTTGCATCAGTTTATATGTTTTGAACCATCATTTTAGGTTTAATTTCTTTTGAGTCTGTGAAAAAGTCCCCTGGAAAGCATAACTCTTTGTCAAACCCTAATTTTGCTGCAGAGTGTCCTTGGTCTGAATGAAGAGCAGATTGAAGGCCTAAGAGAATGGTTGGTAAGACATCAACTCATCTCTTTGCATCATAAGTTAAAATGGATGCTTTTAAAGCTCAGTGCCATCTCTCAACTTTGCCATTTGCTTGAGGATGGTAAGTTGTGGTGTGACTGTGTTAAACTCCAAGCTTTTGAAATAACTCATTAAAGAGCAAACTTTCAAATTGATGACCTTGGTCTGTAATTATGAATTCAGGTACACCATAATGAGCAATCCAGGTGTTGTATAACCTGGCAGGTACTGTTTGAGCTGTCATGTCATAGAGAAGAATTGCTTCTGGCAAACAAGTTGCTCTGTCTATCATCACCAGAAGGTATCCTGTGTCCTTGAGAAGGGGAAAATGGCCCACCAAGTTTATATGTATTGTTTTAAACATTTCTGTTTGTTTAAAAGGTTTGAGAGGAGAACAGGTGTGTCTTCCCACTTTGGACTCTAGGCAGTTCAGGCAACTGTGAGCTCATTTGTTGCAGTCAGATTTTAATCAAGGTGAAACAAATCTTGATGATACTAAATTAGCATTAAATTTTGGTTTGGAGTGTGATAAGTTAAGCACACTCTTAAATGCCATTGTATGATATTTTTTGACAGGGATGTCCTATTTTTGCCTGTACTAAGGTCACGTATGAGTAAAACATCTGTACTAGGAATTTTTCTGTCTAAATTTGAGAGAAGTATCATCGTTTGTTAACAACTCTTACAGTTCTGCATCATTAATCTGATCATTTGCTATTTCAGAGTAAGGTAATTGAGCAGGAGCCAAAATAGCTTTGATCCTACTGAGAGCATCAACTGGTGTGTTAAATTCACCACTTATATACCAAATGTCAGTAGTCAGTTGACCAATGTATTTCAATTGTTGGGTTCTTCTCAGGGATGCTTGCTCTGCTTTTTGCATGAAGACATGTGTTAGGGGTTTATGATCTGTGTACGCAGTAAAACATCCACCTTTTACTGGGTGGCTGAAATGCTTCATCACATCAAAGATTGCCAGTAACTTCCTATCAGAAGTATTGTAATTTTTTTCAGTTTTCCAGAAATTTATGGAAAATAAAGCTAACAAAGACACATAACAGCAGATATTCATCTGGATGGGCTAAAAGGGCTGCATTTGCCAGCGATTCTTTTGACATTTATCAAAGGCTTTTTGAGCTTCTTCACTCCAATCGAGTAGAGTTTTATCTCATTTTTTATTGGTCTTAATTTGTGCAAATAGCTTACTTTATTCAGCTGAAGCATTTTTAATGCAGTGCTGGTAGAAATTCACTATCCTGAAGAAATTCCAAAGTTTAGTGATGTTTGATGGTTTTGATAAATTCAAAATTGGCTCAACTGTGGTTTTCAAGAGGATATGCCTTTGTCAAGACTTTCTAGTTGAGAAAGTCAATTTTGGTGTGGGCATATAAACTTTTACCTAAATTGATAGTAAGGCTGGTGGCATGTATATGCTGGATAATGGCTCTTACATTCTTCTCATGCTGTTTCTCACTGCCGTCTAAGCATATGCAAATGTCATCCAAGTATGCATATGCAAATAATAGATCCCTAAACAATCCATCGATAAATCTTTGGAAAGTTAAAGCTGAATTACAGAGTCCAAAAGGTACTCAAAATTTTGAAATAATCTAAAAGGTGTTTTAAGCACAGTTTTTTGGATATCCTGTTCAACCATAGGAATTTAGTGGAATACCCAGTTGATGTTAGTTTTGGAGAACGTAGTTTTACCTTTCATATTTGCATTTGATAGCAATCAGGAACTGATTTGGCATTTAAGGCAACAATTTGCCATTCTCCACTTGCTTTTTTGGCCATATGGATTGGGGAGCTCCACAAACTTTTGGAACATTGACAAATACCTTCTTTATTTATTTGGTCATAGTACTTCTGTGTTGCTTTTAATTTCTCTAAGAAATCTCTAGGCTCGAACATGGCTAGGTTGTCCTTTTGTTTCTATATAGTGAAGAATGTCATTTTTATATGTTGGAGGCCTGCAAATTAATGATTGAGTGACTCCAGGATAGTCTAACAGAATCTGTAAGAATTGTTCGTCAACTTAGCTGCAACTGGAGACTGCTGTGTCCTGTTGGTACTCCAAGTTTTGCCATCTATACAAAGTTTAGTTTCACAATCAATCAATTTGCAATTTTTGAGGTCAATGATTAAGCCATAGTATGCTAAGAAATCAGCACCCAGGATTGTATTTGGAACATTTGCAGTCATAAAGGACCCAAGTCATATTTCTTTCCAAATCTATCCTGACTTGTCATTTTGAGTTTATAAGCTGGAAGGTTTTGACCATTCGTAGTATGGAGGAAGTATTTTTGAGGATGTGCTTTATGTTTTTTATTAGCTGACAGTATACTCTAGTCTACACCAGAGTCTATTAGGTACAGTCTCCTGTCTTTTAAGAACAGTTGGCATAAGTAAGTTTCCAAAGTGTCTTTGGCCCCATGGATGGCCCCTTGTTCTAGTTTGATGCATCAGACTTTTTTATAAGTCTTCCCCTACCAGTGGATTTGTTGTTGCATTTGGTGTCTGCCTTGCCAAATCTATTATAAAAAAATCAATTTTTATTAATC
This sequence comes from Ericerus pela, assembly GCA_011428145.1. Taxonomy (NCBI): domain Eukaryota; kingdom Metazoa; phylum Arthropoda; class Insecta; order Hemiptera; family Coccidae; genus Ericerus; species Ericerus pela. The sequence continues at coordinate 448,348 of WOFM01000001.1, read as the reverse complement.
CAGTTTTGAGAAGAAATTTGGACAAAGATCTTTGATTTTTAGGGGGAGGTGAACTCTGACCCTAAGAGAACCATCATCTCTTCATTTTCTTGATTGGTTTTATTTTTTAATTTGCAGAATTATTTGTTGGTGCTATTGATTCTGAAAGGCTTCAAATTTTGGCAGAATTTGATGCTTCACCAGAAGTAGAAACAGACTGTGTTTGATACAAGTAGATTAATCTCCACAGTATGGTACATGATCATATAATTTAAAATAAAACTTAAGAAACATAATAAAGTTTTGAAATGAAAAAAAAGAAAATATGAACATATGGTTAATTTTTGTAAAAAGAAAAGTTCATGCCAATTTGAAAAAAAAAGTATTACCATCGGATCCAGACAAAAGTTGGTAGCATCTATATTATAAAATTCAATCCCTTTTTTAAGTAAGTCTTTTTTAGAAAATCTACTTATTATGCCTGATGCGGTATTAGCCCTAAGGGTTGGGGTGGGTACGTTTTTCATTTCATGATCAGGAAAATTTTAGCAACAATAATTCAAATTCATATATATAATCAATTTCTTGTTCTCACGTTATAGGTCACAATTTTTATCAGATAATCACGAAATTTGGTGGGAACATTTATTCAAATCCAAGGACTAGACATATTGATTATGCGCAATTTTGGAATAATATGTACGAAATATGAAAATAATTATTATATTTTATTGTAGCAACTGCTAATTTTGGTATGGATCGACTGGACGGTACTTCCGGTACCGCTGTTTCTGTTTTTATATTGGCCATAAAATGCGGAATTTTGGAACAGTATGTACAAAATTTGAAACATATATTTATTATAATTTATTGTAGGAAGTACCGCCATTTTTTTTATATTGGTAGCAAAATGCGCAGTTTTAGAACAATATGTACGAACTTTTAAACAAATATTTATTTTATTTTATTGTAGCATACTATCAGTTTTGTGTTGCGGATTGATCAGACTTTACTCCCAGTACCATCTTTTTTGTTTTTATTTTGGCTATTAAATGCTCAATTTTGCACCAATAGCCATTAAATTCGGAGTAAATATTTATTTTGATTCGTTGTTGTACGATTGCAATTTTGGGGCGGATCGGCTGGGGGTCCTTCCCGTACCGCTATTTTTGTTTTTATATTGGTCATGAAATGCGACGAAATTTAAAATAAATATCCATTAAAATTTATTGTAGCATGCTACCAATTTTGGTACGGATCGATGGGATGATACTTCAGGTCAAGCTTTTTTTCCTATTTTTTTTTTCTAATTTGCATGAACTTTTCTTTTTACAAAAATTATACACATGTTCATGTTATTTTTTTTTTTTACTTTATAACTTTATTGTATTTCCTTGATTTTATTTGATATTATATGATTATTTACCAAACTTTATCATCTTAATTAATTTTTCATTTCAAGAAATAATGACACATTTCTTAATATTTCATCTGCAGCTAACAAATTTCATACAATGATAACATACCATTCACGGTTATGAACTTACAGACAATTATTGCGACCATCAAAATTCATAATATTTCTTCTCAAAAACCTACTTTTTCTGAGAGGTGAGATTTTGTACATTTATAACCGTTTTTTGTAACATTCACATTTTAATTTTGAAAAAACTTCTCTTCTCTCACTCTACAATTTCTCAACTTCTATTTAAACTATAAAGCTGTGGTTTGTACTTTTGTAAAGAGAAAAAAATTTGGTTGAGTTCTATAACAAAGTTTATTTTTTTATCGCCATTAGTTTTTCACAAATCGGCCATAAAAAAACTGCAAATTAATGAGAAATTTGTCGTTTTTTAATTTGTCATTTATTTCAAAAACTAATGATGTTAAAAAAAATTTTCAGCGACAACCTCTCCCCTATTTTTTAACAACAAATTTACTTCCACCATCAGATTTCACCTAAAACGAATTAATCACAAGATAACGGTGAGAGAAAATACAAGAACAAATCTGGGCATTCTACATGCTACTATATATAGATATGTGTATATACATACATACATAGTGCTTTCTGCATAATATTTCACCAGCATCGGACCGTTGAATGTACACGCATATGTATATGATTTTGGTCATTTGGAATTTTTAACTGCAGTGTGTGGAGCAGGGGCATAGCCCCCTCCTCCCACAAAAGTGCTACAATATATTATAATGAATATTTATTTCAAATTTTGTACATAAGGTTCTAAAATTCCGCATTTTATGATTAATATAAAAAAAAAAATAGTGATACAAGAAATAAACTCTTCAATTAGCAGGTATGCGTATGAAGGTGATAAGAGATGAGTCGCCAACTTGTGTTATTCGTTTTTTCTGGAATTTTACATTGTTTATTATTGCTATATATAAAACACAAAATGTCCGTTCATCTCTTCTTACCCTCATGCGCATATCTGATAGTAAAGAGCCTTACCGGAAGTACCATCAGACCGATCCGCTCGAAATTGGTAGCTCACTACAATGAATTAAAATAAATATTTATCCCAAATTTCGTGGCTATTGGTGCAAAATTGAACATTTTATAGCCAAAATAAAAACAAAAATTAGGTACTGGAAGTACCATCTGGTCAATTCGCACCAAAATCAATAGGTCTGGTCCTTGTTTCAGTAAAATTGTTCGTAACAAATTTCGTGATTATCGGATAAAAATTGCGACCTGTACTATGAAAACAAGAAATTGGCTTATATCTGTCTATCTATCTACTTACCTATATATATAAATTTGAGTTATTGGTGCTAAAATTTTCCGGATGTCATGAAAGGAAAAACGTACCCACACCCAAACTTGGGGGCTAATACCGCACTAATCGTAATAAATAGATTTTCTAAAGCTGGCACGTAGCCAGAGTAAAATTCCAAGGGGGAAAACTGCAGACCAAAGAGGGCAAAATATTTTTTGTGGATTTTATTAGCTGTATTAAAAAAAATGTTTTTTTTTTGGGGGGGGAAGAGAAAAATACAAAGGAAAACTGTTTCTTTCCTTTTTTCAAAATTCCAAAAAAAAAAAATTTTTTTTGGAGGGCAAAGAGCGTTGCTAGGGGGAATTTCGCCCCTGCCCCCTCCGTGGCTATCGACCTCTAAAGAAAACTAACTCAAAAAACTGACGCAGCAGCAGCGCTGTTAGAAAAAGTAGGTTTTCAAAAAATATAAAATTAGGTAGTCACTAAAAAGTTATTAAGGGATCGTAATACATATTTGTTCCAAATTACGTTCCTTTTGGTCCAAAATCTGAAATTTTATTGGCGAAATAAATACGAAAATAGTGTTACCGGAAATACCATGGGACCGATTAATACCAAAATTTATAGCAAGTTATAATATTTGTTACAAATTGCGTAGCTATCGCGGCCGAAAATTGAAAACTTTGTAGCCAAAACAAAAATGGTAATAGCCATACCTGAAGTACGGTACGGTCGATCCGCTACAAAATCAATGGGTCAGGTCCTTGGCATAGTATAAATGTTTGTTCCAAATTTCGTCGCTATCGGATGATAATTGCGACCTTTATCATGGTAACAAGAAATTGGCTTTTATATATATATGAATTTGAGTTGTTGTTGCCAAAAATTTCTTTAGTTATGAAATGTAAAGTACCTATCCCCAACTCTAGTATATTTTCAATAGAAAACCTACTTAAAAACGCATGGACCGGCGAATTCCCATTCAATGAACGTGGATTACTTTTGGAGGAACTTGTGAACGCTAAAGAAGTGGCGATTGCCATCTTTCGCTGAACGTATAATACTTAATGTACCTAATTAAAATTCAGTTTCTTCAGAACAATGATTTTATTAGTTCGTGATTAGTGTAATCTGGTTTAACTAAAGTACCTAATACTGTATTTCTGAAGTCTTGTGAGAAGTACCTGTAAAACAAGATTATCTCGATTATGCAGATCACACATTAGTTGAACTAAAGGCCCTTAATCTCGAAAACTAAGAATCTGTATTTTTTTTTCGAACATTTCAGTATTTGGTTAAATTTGTTTATCGATGATCAACCAGTTACGTTCACGAATAATTTAATAAACTAATCCCTTGCTACAAAAAAATTGTAATTTGATTTAGATTCGGAGTACTGAAAAAGATAGATATATATCTCAGTTACTACGAGAAAGAGAGTTAGAAAGAGCTCAAGTTACCAGAGCAGCTACGCAAGCAGAGGAGGCTGAAAAGAAACTGTATTCACTGAAAACAGAATATGATCGAGTAAGTTTTCTTCATCCCAGGAAAAATTTCCTTTTTCACTTCTGAAAAACCAATATTTCCTGTTATTCTAGCTGACTGTACAATATGAAATTGACAGAACCAACCAGTCAAAAATAATTGAAGCATTGGAAGCCGAAAAAATAGAATTGAAACAACAACTAGAAGAAGAGAAAAAAAAAATCGAAGACCTTGTGTTCAGTTATGAAGAGGAATCAATTACAAAATCGGAAATTCAGGTAACTTAACCTCCTCTTATTTTGTTTGTCAGAAAATATTCGAAAAAATATTTTACTTTTGTTTTCATTAGGTTGATGTTTCAATATTGAGTACTTGCATTGCCAGAATGAGAGTATATTCGCCAAACTGACCTAGTTCTCTCGTTAAAAACAAATATTTTGAAATTGTGTAATTGAATGTTCCTCGACCCTTCTCAACCTGTGGTACAACTTTTATATTTTGAAAGTGAGTCAATGTTACAAACACTGGGAGGAAATCCCTCGATTTGTTGTTGACTATATATTTCTTTATTGTTACTGGATCAGGAGCTGGGTCAGATTTAGGATGTCTGGGCTCAGTAGCCAAAGGCAAGTGGAGGCCCATATGTAGTACTTGAAGAAATTTTTTCTTGGCTCCCTGGCATACCACCCTCCCATGAAAAAAAATTAATTGAAATATCGAGCCTAACGTGTTATAAATTGAAAAGTTCGTAATAAGGCAAGGTAAAAAAAATTTATTTTTCATTTTAACCTTCATTATTAAAAAATTAATTAACACATTTACGTATCGGTTATTCTGTGAATTTACCTACCGCTATTAGGACTAATTAGCAATTTTAGGCAGGCAAAAAGCTCCCGTAATAATTCGATAATTGTTCTTCCCATTTGACGGAGGCCCTATTTTGGTGGAAATCAGGCGGTCGCCGGCCCCCTTTGTCCCTTTCAACTTCGCCCTTGAGCAAGAAAGATAAATTGGGTTAGGTACCGAAGTTGTAATTTTTTTTTTCTCTAAATGAAAATTTTGTTTTTATTTAATTTTGTAGGCTCTTAACGAAGAATATGCAGAAAAATTAAAACATCTTGAAAAGGTGGTCAACTCTCAACATACTTCATTAGAATATGATGTCAACTTCCACTCGCCGGAGAAAAGTTGCGCCTCCCAAGAAGCTCCGATTGATTCAGAAGTTGACGAAATGAGAGACGAAAATATAGACTTCCGACTTATGGCCACATTGTTGGACGAACAAAAAAAACAACTGGAAAGCAAATGTAGTATCCTGAAAACTGAAATAGATAAATTGATTCTAATTGATAGAAATAAAGATGAAATTATAAATAATTTGAAAAATGAAATTAACAATTGTCAGCCTTTGAACGTTTTGGATAGTAACGTTGTCGGATTTCCCGCTGGTGAAAAATTCCATGATTTGAAAGATAATTATTCAAAATTAGAATTCAAAAATAAAGCTACAGAAGAGCAGCTGCATGTTGTAAAACTACAACTGAAACAAATCCAAGACGATCTAATTGAGAAAACTGCAGTATGGCAGACACTGGAAATAAATATGAAACATGAACTGGAAGCGTATAAAGAGAAAAACGAGCTAATGATATTTCAAATAAACCAATTGAATTTGACGCTATTGGAGAAGGAAGAACAATTAAAAAGTAATTCTCAATCTTTTCTTAAATGCATTAAAACATTTTCGAATTATCTGAGTGATCGTAACGAAATTATTAATTCTGCTCTTTTCGGTAACGATTCTTTTAATAATGCAATAGACACGTTACGAAGTAAAAATATGACATGCTCTTCTATTTTTGATGATGATTCGGATACGAACGCTAATATTGTAAACGATTTTAGCGACAATTTTTTACAGTTGAAAGATGAATTTCTGAAACTGAAAGAATTTGTCGATCAAATGATTAATGCCAATGTTGCTTCTTTGGAGAAACTTGTAACTATGACGGAAGTAATAAGCCGAAAAGATGAGCTGTTAGAAGAAATGAGTAACGAAAAGGATACCTTAAGAAGAGAATTTCAAGATGCTATGGAGTCCGATAGAAGTGAAATAGATGTATTGAAGAATAGATATGGGGATTTAAATAAGGCAAGCTTTTTTTCCTCATTTTTTCTTTTTCTGTTAACCTGATTTTTTTCTATTCAATATTATCAATTAATTCTTCATTCTTGTGAAGAAAATATTCACTAACCGATTTTGCTCATTAAGCGAAATAAATGCGCCACATCAGGGTACGTTTAAAAATAGTTAAAATTTGACTAAAGTCAATGACATCGTTAATGTGAATGCTCAAGTACGTGGGAATGGTAATAATAGGCCATAAAAGCTGCGAGAATACGAGAAGAAAAAAAGAAAGTTGAAGGTGCTTAGGCAAAAATGCGAACGTTGAATCCTCATTATTGTATTATGTGATGTATCATTGGGCATTTTTTTAGAGCGCCGATTTCGAATTAGGCGTTCATTTTTTATTCAACCTATTCCTTGACTGCAGGAGCTCTTCAAAAAGAGGCCAATATTTGACTTTTCATATTTTATTATGTGATACATCCTCGAGTATATTTTTGGAAAAGATAATTTCGAATTTTACAATCATTTTTTCATTCGACTCATTCTTCCATCCCTGAGAGTTTCATAAGGAGTAGAAATTTTGACTTATTAGACATTCATTGTGTGATACATCGTTGGGCATAACTTTTTTTTTTGAGGGGATGACTGATTTTGAATTTGACGTTCATTTTTTCATTTTCTTTGTCATTTTTTCATTCACCGATCTCGACAGCTTCAAAGGGTCAAATTTTGACTTTTCATGTTTTATGTGTAATACATCATTGGATATGTTTTCTCGTATGCTGAGTTAGAATTTGACAATTATTACAATAGTGATCGGTTATATGTACTATATTTGTCGTAATAGATGATGAGTGATCATAATCAAATGAGTTAAAGTAAAATTATTTTTTTCATATGTACCCCCTTTTGCGTTAAGTCCATTTCCAGGCGTAATTTTGGTCAGATTTTTTTGAAATTTGAAACACGTATTCAGATCCTCTTAAGAAAGAACTTTATTGTTTTTGGTCCGGATCGGGGGCATGGTCCGTCCGGTAGGTCAATTTATATGCATTTTTTATTGAATAGCGTACAGGTCGCAATTTTCAGTAGATAAGCCTGAAATCTGGTATACACATGTGTTTTATTTCAAAGACAATACCTACTAATTTGGTGCGGATATAGGCCTTACGGTATGTCTGGTAGGGGCAATTTTATTGAATTTTTGGCAGATTAATGACTCTAAAAGGAGTAATTTTCAAGCTATAGTCACAAAGTTTGTCAAGGTATTGATTTGAAGTATATTTAACATGATGCTAAATCACTCGTTTTAACCTAAAAACAACCCGATCTCAGCAAAAGGACAGTTTTTGCCCACCTTAAACTCGCTTCTGTACACTAGATTTGAACAGGGACACTAAAATTTACTGCACTATTTTTCGTTTTTCCACATTTAATTTTTTTTTTGTCTCCATAATGCACAATTCTTATCACTGCGGGAAACAAAACCATTGAATTATTTCATAAAATCGGTTTAGTTAAAACTTGGAATATTTTTTCATTTGACAAAAAATAATGATTTTTGACACAAAAATTAAAAATTAATTTTTAAAATATTTTGAAAACATGATACTAAATCAATATATTTTATCGCATGCATCGTAATTGAGTGATATTAATAATTTTTTGCTAAAAATATAAATATTGTGTGTATTATTTTATTAAAATAATGTTGGTGATAAGGTGATTTTTAAGCTAAGAAAATCTACTTTTTCTTGCTTAGCTAGGTGTCTCAAGAGTTTTTTTAAATTATTTTTATGAAGTATTGATAAGCTTAATTTATTCGTAAAATAATTATATATACACTAGGTTAATTGCGAGTAACCGAATTTCAAATTGTCAAATCAAATTTTTTTATCCTAAGCGGGATTTTTATTTAAATTGTTAGTCATTGTCCCTGGAAAAATATTGAAAATCTCCCCATACCACTTAATTTTCCAGAAGGCAAAGACTTATCTTCAGAAATGTTGATTTTTACATTAGGTAATCAAAAACAGTTGCTTATACCTACGTGATGAAAGTTACGAATAAAAGTTGTTTGTGTTATAATTTTTCACAAAAAATACTTGAATTATTTTCTTACAAAACGTCTTTGTCCCCTTTGCTCACCAACTGTTTTAAGTATGGTCGGTACTTTTTCACAAAGAAGGTTACGTAGTAGGTATCACAGTGGTGGATTTCCCGATAAGCCCACTATGCATGAATCTAGGGTGGAAACTTCAAAAAGGTAGATTCCTTCTATAATTTCAAGTTGAAAAGAAAAACTAGCACATTATTACTTAACTAGAAAACTCAGTTTGCCAATTCATAAATCATGTGTATTCAGTCATTCAAAAGGACAAACCCCAATATAGGCTACAAGAAAGTTCTTCAAAAAATAAAATTTACAAATTTTTTAAAAACATTTGATAAATATAGGAGTAAAGGTCTTGTAAAAATATTATAAATCTTAGCTTCAATTTTAACCAATTCCAATGCAATTAAAACAAGTCTGGTAAAATTGTGTCCCTTAGAAACACTGTGTAATACACTGCAAGTACGAAAAGAGATGCTCTAAATAATACTAGTAAAATTGATCGAACTCCTTGCCCAGTAAACATACAAAACCTTATTTTTCTACAGTTTTTTGAGGTATTTTCTTAAATTACTGAAATGATTAGTCAGAAAATTTTCACTAATTCGCTCCTGAATAAAAGGGTGTATACCATCAAAATGTGATCCCTTTGTAGGTAGTTTTCTCAACACTGTGAACACAAAATTTTCTCCAAAAAATGTACATTCATACATTGGTTATGGGAACAACTGAATCAATTGGCACCATACACCTACCAGACTTACTTTTACATGAAGATTATTTGTCATGAGAATTTCAACCCTATTCAGTTCTTCATTTTATCAGAAACATAAGTAAGCAATTTTCCAGGAATTTTTTGTTGTAAGTTTTCTTAGAAACTGCTTAACCAGTTGGTACCTAACTCCTATCAGACCTGTTTCCATATGGGGACTGTCTTTCATTAATATTTCAGCCCGATCTTTGTTTTTTCTGTATAAATATACCTAAGTGATGTAGCATATATGTAAAAAAAAGTGGATCAAAATGAGAAAGTGGTTGTGGAATACCTTGTCGTGAGAGATATTCTCACCAGAAGGAAATTCAACAGAATTTAAGCGTGTTCAGCTACTTCATACAAGCGTATGGGTAAGCCAGAACCAAACCGAACACTGGCGATTTTAGAGCCGGTTCTGAGAGTTTTTATACGGGTTCTGGCGCACACACACAGACACACGTACGTAATATAATACGTACGTTGATAAGGGTGGCCAGGTCGCATCATCCCCTACTATCGTAGCTAATGGCTGGCCGGTTCGTGTACGAGTCGTGACATTGATTGATGGATGACGTCACGATTCGTACTCGTACATTACCTGCGTGTGTTTGCCGGTAATTACGATCGAACGTAATTGTGTGTTTGTTTAACGTCACAAGGACGATAAGTTAGCCTGCCCTTTGGGGCGGCAACTGTCATCGAGGGGTCCAAGCCCCTAACCTCATACCGTAGAGTCCCCACAGCTACTCCCCCCAGTTTTTGCGCCGCAAAAATGACCAAAAATGCGCAAGGCCTGGGGGACGTGCGGGTTTTACTTACGTCTCTGGTCGGCTTCCCACTTAGCCAGGGCGCTTCCTACTGTGGCCCCGACGCACTTGTAGGATTCCCTACGGGCGTGCATTCGGGCCAGATAGGCAGCCCGGCTGTCCTCTCCCCTACGCCTCGGTTGGACAGATTTTGTTCTGGCGTAGGGATGATGACGGGAGTGAGGGGGCAGCGGACGTTTGAAGACTGGCCTTCTGAGCATCGGGGAGTTTGAGCTCTCCGATGTCCATGTGGCCATCTTCGCCTTCTCGTTTGCGGCCCTCTCTGCTGTGAACAGGAACTTCATTGTCTCCTCGGGATTTGGGTCCGGCTTCGGTGGTTCCAGAGTCGGAACTGATTCCTTGGGTGACTGAGGAGGGGAAATGATGGGAGGAAGCGGAGTGGTCATCTCCGCTAGGACTTTGTCTACTGGAGGAGCCGTGTCCATAAGCAGCTCCTCCTCTATCCGGTCCAGCTCCGACTTCTGCTCGGTCTTCCGCTGAGTCTGTGAAGGCTCAGCAGTTTTCCGGGCGAGTTGGGAGGTGGCGGATTTTGGGAAAGGTCGTGGAAGCGACATAGAATTATTATAGGAAAAGAGGAAGCAAAAAATATAAGAAGACACGTCCAAGTATTCTGGCGGTTCTGAAATGGGTGATTTTACATCGTTTTTTTCTTTATTTCCGTATCTTCTTATCGACATGTAGAGGGGATTGCGCTTAAAATTCTCGGCCGTATACAAGTTTTCCGGTTAAGTTCTGATCGGTTTAAGCAGAGTTATGCCTGAAATAAGCTCAGTGTATATAATTTTCGAATTTTCTACTACAAAGGAATCTCCGTTTGTGACGTCACGTCGTAGAGATAAACTTTGTGTTTAACGGTAAACGCATGTTGCAATATTTTGTTTCCGTATTGCACGTGGATTTGTTTATTCCTGTCTTCTTCTTTTTGTTGGCATTCCTCGTTCGCTTATCTCCGGAGTTTCTTTTGTCTCACGGAGTTCCGATATTCCTCGCATATTTTTAGGCGGGTTTTAACTTCGTAGCGGATATTACTTTTTCGGGAGTAAATTTTATTTATTTTCGCATTAACCTCTCAGACGTGCGAGAAGGTCGGGAATTTCTGCGTTTTTTACTGCCAGGGGGCCTGCCTCTTTTACGTGGGCATAAGGGGGCCTCGGGATCAAATGTTTTAGTTGTAACATTGTCCGCAAATCTTACTGACTTTTTCGATATCTTCTTTAGTGAGGTATTTTTCTCACTTTTCTCGACGGACTCTTCTGTGTTTATTGGTGAATCCGTCTGTATATTTTGTGTGCCTTCCTTGTGTATCCTTTTAATTCTTTTGTCGTCACTTACCACATAAGCAGGCTTCAATCTGTCGATTGAAATTGTTCGAGGTTCGCCTGCTATGAGTATCACGAAGTTCTTCTCATCTCGTGATACTACTTTGTAAGGACCGGCGTATGGTTTCTCCAGTGCAGATCTCATTTTTTCGTCTCTAACAAATACGTGTGACGTATTGGCCAAGTGTTTTGAGACGTAAATCTTGGGCTGGCCATGGCGAGCTGCCTGTTTTAAAAAGTTGTTGGCATCATTCCTTAGGTTTTGTACCATTATTTCGGGGCTAACTTCTTTCGATTCTGTGAAGAAGTCCCCTGGGAGGCGTAGCTCTTCGCCGAACGCTAATTGCGCTGCAGAGTGACCTGTATCGGTTTGTAGGGCAGATCGAAGGCCTAAGAGGATGGTAGGAAGTATTTCTACCCATCTCTTGGTATCATGGGACATGATGGAGGCTTTGAGAGCTCTATGCCATCTCTTGACTTTGCCATTGGCTTGAGGATGGTAAGCTGTGGTATGACTGTGTTGAACACCAAGCTTATTTGCCAGCTCTTTGAAGAGCGAGCTCTCGAATTGGCGACCTTGGTCTGTGACTATGACTTCTGGTACGCCATACCTCGCAATCCAGGTATCGTATAACCTTGCAGCTACTGTGGGAGCTGACATCTCATGTAGAGGGATTGCTTCCAGCCATCGTGTTGCCCTGTCTATTATCGTCAACAGGTATCTGTGTCCTTGGGATGGTGGCAATGGGCCTACCAGATCCATGTGAACCATTTTGAACCGCTCTGTTTGTTTGAAGGATTTGAGGGGTGAACGAGTGTGTCTTCCTACTTTGGATTCTTGACAGTTCAGGCAACTGCGAGCCCATTTGTTGCAGTCAGACTTCATTCGTGGCCATACAAATCTTTCCGAAATTAGTTTAGCACTACATTTTGGCCCAGCATGTGACAGATTATGTACACTGTTGAAAGCCAACCTGTGATATTTTACCGGTAGAAATGGCCTATTCTTACCTGTACTGATGTCACATGTTAATAAAACATCAGTACAGGGAATTTTTTGCTGTCTCAATTTGAGAGTAGTATCATCGTTCGATAACAACTCCTGCAATTCTGCATCCTTAAGCTGTGCTTTAGCTATTTCAGCATAAGGCAATTGGACAGGAACCGAGATAGCTTCGATTCTACTCAGAGCATCAGCTGGAGTGTTAAGTTCTCCACTTATATACTGAATGTCGGTAGTCAATTGACCAATATAGTCTACTTGTCGTGCTCTTCTCGGAGATGCCAGTTCTGCTTTTTGTGTGAAGGCATATGTTAGGGGTTTATGGTCAGTATACACAGAAAAACATCTACCCTCTAACTGGTGCCTGAAATGCTTCAACGCAGCAAAAATTCCGAGCAATTCCCTATCGTATGTGCTGTAATTCTTTTCTGTTTTTGAGAGCTTCCTCGAGAAGAAAGCTAGCGGTAATTTAATGTTGTTTGTGTCCAATTGGTACAAAGTTGCACCAATAGCAAAATCGGATGAATCGGTACTTACGCGTAACGGCAGACTTTCATCTGGATGAGCCAATAGAGTTGCATTTGCCAGTGTTTCTTTGATATTCTCAAAGGCCTGTTCGGCTTCTTCGTTCTATTCGAGTGGAGTTTTATCTTTCTTTTTGCTTGTCTTTATTAGTGCAAACAGCTTACTTTGTTCGGCTGCTGCATTCTTCATGCAACGTCTATAGAAATTCACCATCCCCAAGAAACGCCTGAGTTCTGCGACATTTGATGGCTTAGGGAAGTTCAATATTGGCTCTACTTTGGTCTTCAAGGGGGAAATGCCTTCAGTCGATACTTTGTAGCCGAGGAAGTCAATTTCGGTCTGTGCATATAAGCTTTTGCCTACGTTGATAGTGAGTCCGGCTGCGTGTATACGCTGTACCACGGCTCTCACATTCTCCTCGTGCTGATGCTCACCACCTTCTGAGCAAATGCAAATATCATCCAGGTATGCATATGCAAACGGCAATTCCCTAAACAGTCCATTGATAAATCGTTGGAAAGTTTGTGCTGAGTTGCGTAGTCCAAACGGCATTCGAAGGTATTTGAATAATCCAAAGGGGGTTATAACCGCTGTCTTTGGAACGTCCTGGTCGGCCATAGGAATTTGGTGGAATGCCCAGTTGATGTCAATTTTTGTGAACATCGTTTTACCCTTCATGTTCGGATTGAAGTCCATTATGTTGGGGACTGGGTAGCGATCAGGAACTGTTATGGCATTTAAGGCCCTGTAGTCTCCAACAATTCGCCACTCTCCACTTGCTTTTTTTGTCATGTGGATAAGAGAGCTCCATGAGCTTTTTGAGGGGCGACATACGCCCTCCTCAATGATGCGATGGAAGTACTCTCGTGCCGCTTTGAGTTTGTCGGGTAATAACCTCCGTGCTCTAGCATGGCAAGGCTGTCCTTTGGCTTCAATGTAATGAACCGTGTCGTGTTTGTACATAGGATGCCTGCGAATTGAGGGTTGAGTGACTCCAGGATAGTCAGACAGGATCCGTAAGAGTTGTCCGTCGACTTTAGTACAGCTGGATATGTTTGTGTCCAGTCTGTAAGCTAGCGTTTTGCCATCCACACAATGTTTAGATTCACTATCGATCAATTTGCCGTGTTTGAGGTCAATGATCAGGCCATAATGTGCAAGAAAATCTGCACCCAGGATCGGGTTTGGAACGTCTGCAACTGTGAAGGACCACGTCATATTTTTGCTGAGTCTGATGTCAACTTTGCTGGTCTCGAGTCCGTAAGCTGGAAGGTTTTGACCATTCACAGTACGGAGATAGTATTTCGGAGGAAGTACTTTTTGGGTTTTATTTACTGGCAATATGCTCAGGTCTGCTCCCGAGTCAATTAAGTAACGTCTCCTGTTTGTCCTGTCCTTTATGAACAGGCGGCGTGAGTATTTTTCCGAGGGGTCTTCGGCCGCATAGATGGCCCCTCGTTCTAGTTTGACGCCTCCTTATTGAAAGTTTTACCCCACCATCTGCATCTGTTGTTGCATTTGGTGGCCTCCGCGCCAAACCGGTTATGAAAGAAGCAACTCTTATCATCCCAATTTCGAGACTGGGTTTTGGGAGATAATGTTCTAGAGGGAGTTGAACTCTGACCCCTGTTACCGGAACTAGATCTGCGGTCTCTTGACCGGGACTGTCGTCCTCTGCTACTACTGCTGTTGTTGTTGTTGCTTCTGCTTTTCGATCTTTGTCGCCAGCTACTATTGGGTTTCGTCGAGCTTTGGCTTTTGTTCCGTTTTACTTCTTCAGTCAACTGAGCTATTTGGGCTCGAAGTTGAGCGAGCTCTCCAGTCTCTGCAGATACTGCACTGACTACTGGCTTTGACCTGGTGTACTCGAGCGCATTATCTGCTGATTTTGCAAGGAAGTCTAGATCCGCGGATGTATTGATTACCGTTAAACCAACTGGTGGCTAGGCCTTGCACAACACTTTGTGGTAGTTGCTTGCAAAACTGATTGCCTATGACAGAAGGGGCTACGATATTGTCCGCCTTCTGTCTTAACTTTGCCATGAAGATCGAGGGTTTGTCATCCCCCATCTTCATACCACCCATCACATCATCTATTATTTCGTTTTTTGTTTTTCCGAAAACGTTCTTTATCTTTTTGACGAACCAGGCATATTTGTCCTCTTCTGTCGAAGGGCATTCCATAATGTCCAGAATGTGGCGGATTATCTGCGGGGGCATGCCTCCACAGATGTGGGTATACCGCTGGTTCAGAGTTATGTTTTCTGTCTTGAACCTGCCTTCCAATAGTGTCAACCATAATTCTACCTCATTTGGCAGAAATTCCGGGATATCTATCCTTTGTCTGTAGAAGTTGGGGTTCTGTCCTGGCTGCAATTGCCAGAGTTGCAAGATCTGTGCCAAGACTTCGGGTGACAGCTGCGGCTGACTACTACCTCCCTGCGATGATTGTGGGTTTTCAGTTGGTGGTGGAACCATTGCTGTGTCTTTCTGGTGACAAGCGTATTCCACAGTACTACTTCCTTCCTTGCTGGTCGAAAACACTGGCTCCTGTGTTTGTAGGACAGGTGTTTTTGGGTCAGAACTTTGGCTTAAAGTTCGACCACTTCTCAACGTTTTGACTGCTAGTTCTTCTTTATTTATTGTAGTTCCCAGTCGTGCTATTTCTGGGTGTTGAGGGCCTTCTTCTATATTTGCTAAATCTGTAGAGTGTCGAGTCGAAGTTGGGGGAGTTGGGGGATGAGTCCAACCTTCTTCCTCCAGGTCTACTGTCTGGTTTCTCCTTGTTTATATATTTTAAGGAGAGGGGTATAAATTCCCACTTCAGCAGACTCTACTTCGACAACCAAGAAGGTGTCTTAGTCTGCAAAAAAATATTTTTAATTTGCCGAGCAAGCGAGTATCTCGCCAGCGCACCGCGCCACTTTTTGAAATAGCGCCTAAGCGCCTAAGCGCCTAAGACACCTCACGAAGTAGCCAAAAATCACGTCGGGGTCACCACTGTGGAATACCTTGTCGTGAGAGATATTCTCACCAGAAGGAAATTCAACAGAATTTAAGCGTGTTCAGCTACTTCATACAAGCGTATGGGTAAGCCAGAACCAAACCGAACACTGGCGATTTTAGAGCCAGTTCTGAGAGTTTTTATACGGGTTCTGGCGCACACACACAGACACACGTACGTAATATAATACGTACGTTGATAAGGGTGGCCAGGTCGCATCATCCCCTACTATCGTAGGTAACGGCTGGCCGGTTCGTGTACGAGTCGTGACATTGATTGATGGATGACGTCACGATTCGTACTCGTACATTACCTGCGTGTGTTTGCCGGTAATTACGATCGAACGTAATTGTGTGTTTGTTTAACGTCACAAGGACGATAAGTTAGCCTGCCCTTTGGGGCGGCGACTGTCGTCGAGGGGTCTGAGCCCCTAACCTCATACTGTAGAGTCCCCACAGTGGTGTTGATCCATTTGTTTTTTCATGAAACGGACAGTTCTCATAATCCTCGACCATAAGTCATCATTGGTTTTGTGAGACCCATTAAAACATTCCTTGTAAGTAAACTGGATGAAAAAAGTAACCTACCATTTTTTATTAATTGTTTGTGGTCATGGATGTTAAATCAACGGCAGCCTAGAGTTGCAGAGCAATAAATCAGCATCTGGTTGGTACCTAATAAATTAGAGCGTCATCCTGTCCATAGGGGGCAGAATGGGAACAAAATTGTTCCTGGGTTTTATCAACAGACTTCCCCTTTATTTGGCAGAAGAATACTGTAAAATAATTTTTTTTTCACACAACTAAAGGATTCAAAAATATACATGAGTATGAAGAAATCAATCATAAACAACCTCAGAATTATCTGTGTCAGCATAATTAAACTTGAACAAAATTTAAAGTTACAATTTATTTTTGGTCAAATATTTTCCATTTTTGTTCTCATAATGTAGATTTAGGATGCTGTGGGTAGTGCATGCGCACAGCTACAACATTGACTTTGTATGTGTGAGCCTAGCTTAGTTTCAAATAAGACTATATATGGTGAATCATATAGCCCGTGAACCAAAAGTGTGTTTGCCCTATGTAATGTTTGGATTGGCCACACAATCTATTAGCGAGTGTACAAATACACCCATCACCACTGGTAGGAAGTCACTACACTATTTTCCCTCTGTATGTTTTCTAGGGAAACAGATGATGTCAAATGTGTGCAAGATGCAAGTATGATGATTATGAGGTTCTCACAGGCCATTTGCCAGAGGCATCTCTTTGTCTCCATTGTCATGAGAGGGTTGATACTTCTTTGCAGAATGACATCTCCATTGTCTGCGCCAAAGGTTGATTGATGCAAGCCTCAACTAAAGGAGAGGGAGTGGATTCTTGTGAATTTGACACTAAGGGAGTGGAACCTTATGAGTTCAATGCCAGTGTAGATTGAGTGGAACTCACAGGGTTCAATGTTAAGGAGGGAAAAACTGAACTTTATATGTTCAACACTGGGATGGATGGATCTCCAAACTGCATGGGAATTGGTTGAATTACTTGTAGAATAGGTATTCTGGGTGGAAGTTGAACCACCATGCTAGCTGGATTTAGTGGTTTGCTTCTGGAGTAGCCACTAAATGTGCATCACGTGCTTTGATTATTGCAGCTGCAAAGTGTCCAAGGTATGACATTTGCTCTTTGGTGAATCTGTGTCTTGCAGGGATCACTGATGCTGGGTTCAAGGGCGTAGATGGCACACTTTATTTGCGCAGTGGGATGATATGACTGATTGTACTGGCATCCCGCTGTCTCAAGTACTTGGCATAGGTAAGGCCATGAGTACACAAAGCTCACATCAAGCCGTCACTACTGGCCTTTCCAGGGCAGTACGTTGCATTCCATTGACAATGGCATGATATTGAGTTTGTTGGTCAGCAAATTCTTGAAAGGACTGGTGTTTGTTTTTCAGACTAATTTGTCCTCAGAGTGCTGATTGATTCCTTGATGTTTTGATCAAATTGTATTTTCATTTGTTGGATTGACTGATGGGGAAGTCCATGATATGATCAAATCTCTCAATTGATAGTGCCTGGTTTGTTGCCAATTACTGTTATTTTGAGGCAAAGAAATTGAAATCAAATTTTCTGGCTGCTATAGATCGATAGGATCATCTACACAAGCAGAGTCATCGATATTGGTCCTATTTTCTTTATTGTTGAAGAGGTAAACTGGTTTTAAGTAGTTGATGGAGACCTAATTGTGCTTACTGTGCACATCAATTTCAAACCACTTGTCTGCCCTTTCCATGATGAGGTAGATCCATTGTACATAGGGTTGATAAACTTGTGTGGGTATCAACACGCAACCATACATACTTCTCTGTAGGCAAGTCAGCAGGGATGTAAGTCTTAGGATTACTGTGGGAGCATGTTTGTCATACAAAAGGGTTTTTTGCTTTTGCAAATATGCTTGACCAATGTTGCAATGTCAGCAGGACTGACACTACCTGGTGAGCTATCTTCAAAGAAGTCAGCTGGGAGGCATAATCCTTCACTATAGATTAGCTGCACTGGTGAGATGCCAAGATCAGAGGTAATCATAATGTACAATCCCAGTAGGTTGAGTGGAAGAATGGCAGGCCAGTCAGTGAGCAGAGAATCTCAGCAGTACACCGTGATTATGGGATTGAGTGCACAATGGCTGTGCTCTACTTCACCATTGGACTAAGGATGGTACACAGTAATTGAGATTTTGTGTATGCCAAGCTTCTGTGCAACAATGGTAAAGAGTGAGCTTTCAAACTGGTGTCCTTGGTCAGTCTTAATGGACTCTAGGATGCCAAAGTTTGAGATCCAGTACTGGGTAAACAGTCCAGATTAGTGTCCTCAAGCTGGTTGAGAGCAAATTGCTCATAATCAACCAGGCAAGATACACTGATGGTATTAATTACAATGTGTGATAAGGCATTGGTGTGGATGTTATAGATACCTTTGATGTATATAATTTTGGTAGTGAACTAAAGATGTACTTGAACTGTTTCAGCTGGTGTGGTGAAGCTTTCTTGTTCTTCTGTAGAAAGGCTGCTGTTGTAAGGGGCTTGTGGTCTGTGTACATGGAGAACACTCATCCCCCAACAAGAGGATGGAAATGCTTTACTGTCACAAATACAATGAGCAGTTTGCAGTCATATGTGGGCACTGATGCTTAATGTCAGAGAGTTTCTAACTGAAGAAGGCTAATGGTTGCAGAGTCTTCTCATCGGGTTGATAGAGAGTTTCTCCAAGGGCAAAGTTGGACGCATCGGTTGTGAGGATAATCTTTTTGATTTTGTCCAGATGTGCCAATAATACTGCATTAGCAAGTGCCTTCTTCAGGTCTTTGAAGCCCTTTTTAGAGGTGCTCTTCCAAATAAGAGGGGTTTTATTCTTCTTCTTGTTGGTATAAATCAATGTGAACAGTTTACTGGAAATGTGGGTGTAATGCTTGATTACAAGCTGGTAAAAATTTACCATTTCCAGGAACTGTCACAATTGATACACATTCTTAGGCTTAGGGAAATCAAGAACAGCTTATATATGCTCCAGGATAGGTGCAATACCAGCAGCATTAACTCGATGACCAAGAAATGTTGTTTAGACTGGCAATATTCCAATTTAGTGCTGTGTACTGTCACTCCAGTGTGGTATATATGTCCTAGGATTTCCATGACATTGCCCCCCTCATGCTCTTCCTCATCAGAGGATACAATGAGGGTATTGTCAATATATGCTTAAGCATGATCAAGATCTCGCAGTAATCCATCAATGTATTGCTGGAAGTTCTGAACAGAATTTTGCAAGCCAAATGGTATGAATGGGAATTTGTTGAGTCAGAATAGTGTGATGACCAAGGTCTTCTCAATTCTTCTGGGTGCCATGGGGACTTGGTTGAACTCACAAACAATATCCAACTTTGTGAATGTCTTCACCCCAGCAAGGAAAGCGTTGAAATTCATGATGTTGGGTACCGGGTATTTGTCCAGTTTGATGCATGTATTCAGAGCATGGTAGTTGCCAAGAATGAGCCATGTTGAATTTGCCTTGAGGGGCATATGCAGTGGCAATAACCAGGTGCTTTTGATAAAGGACAATCTCCACATTTGAGCATCATATAGAAAGGAAGGAGAGCAACCTTCAGATTTTTGGGGTGGAGTCAACAAGCGTGGCAAGAGACAGTTTGACCCACAGTTTTGATTTTGTGGATGATGCATCAGTTGGTGTTATCCTTGGTCAAAGGCCTTCCACACTGGTAATACTGGGGAACTTTGACAGGAGGATGTGGAATTTATTGTCACTGTTTGTGTATGACATGCATACCAAAGAATCAATTTGTGGAGTGTGAACTGCTGACACTGAGTCCAGTGTGCACATCAAGTAGCGAGTGTTGGCCTATATCAGGTAATAGGTTGAAATGGGCAAGAAAATCAGCTCCTAGTATCAGATAAGTGACATCTGCAATTATGAATGCCCACTTAAAATTAGGCTGAAGGCCCAGGTTAAACTGAACCATCTTAACTCTGAGTGATGTCTTGCATCTCAAGTCTTCCTTAGATGGCGGGATTACAGAAACCTCTGTGTCAATATTGACAAGGACACGAATACACCAAACATTCAATAAATTTGCACTAGTTTTAAGTATTTATTTTTCCAGAAAACCTTGCTCGGTTAATATTTTGCACCACTGCCTACTAATTTTAGAAGACCTTTTGTTCTGGGACATATTGGGTGAAAATTTTACATATTTTTCAAGTTCCAATGTGTATGTGTCAGTCAAAATTTTTAATGTATTGTACGAATTAGATAATTGTAAAATTGATGAATATAAAATGGGCTCATAATAAACGTAAGGAAGATTTAACAAAAAAAATACTAGAGATTCCTCTTTCTAAGCATGAGACAATTTTGTCATATTTTACAATTTTTGATAAATTTTTTCCCCATTTATGTAGTTTTATTCCTACTAAAAATTGAAATATAATATTATGTATTTATGGATCGTCAGTAAGTATGATAACATAAAGCAATCCCTTGTAATTTGCAACAGAATTTTTTCAGAAAACAACCTCTTCAAAAACTGTTTTCTCAAAAAAAATGAACATTTTGAAGCATATTATTACATTTCAAAATTCTGTATTATTCGAAAATCCCAGAGAAAAAACACTTCAATTTCTCATGCCTGGTAAGTTATAATATTTCTTGGAATTTTGTAATTCATCTAGTGAAAGTTCATTTACTTAGTCTGGAGAACCAGTTCCTTCAACCATACCATTTTATCTACAGAAATGACCTTACTTATTCAAATATCGTCCTTAAGTTTAGATTTATTTCTGTAAATTTTATTGTTGAGAATTTTCTTTATTTTTCTGGTTGAACCAGAGAAAATTCAACATATCTAAATTAAACATCCTGTTTTTAAGAAGTGGTACAATTTCAGCATTTTTTCATTAATGTTGAAATTATTTGTATCTCCTACAATTTTTTCTCATTAAACATTAAAGAAAATTTTTTTAAACCTATCTCTTCTGATGAGAAATTCTTGGGATCACCATTGGACCTTATAGTGTGTTATTTCTTTGATACAAATCACTAATTTTATATTCTCTGAGGTGAAATTCTACAAAATAAAAAAATAAAATTGATGAATAAATGATATGAAACTTGGGATAATTATTTTTGAACTTTTCACCAACTTAATCAGTCTTTCTCGATATTATACTCGCATCCTAAGGCATTGTCAATATAGCTAAGTCATTTTAACTTTGAATGGTAAAATTAGATTTTCATCTATTAGTTGGAATAATTTTGGCGCTTCAAAACCTTTATTTATAATTTAAAAATTGTTAGCAGCTAGTTGATAATTTTTGTTTTTCTCCATTCCTAAAAAAAGGCTTATGTTATGTCTCAGAAGAATCCAAATTTTTCTGTTAATTTCACTCTATAGTAACTGTAGAAAATAATTTATTATCAAATTTAAAAAAAAAAAATTATTCAAAGAGAAATCACCATTGTTGTCCAAAAAATATTCCTCATTTGTTTGGATTAAATACACAAGTACTTGTATCAATTCTAAAATTGCACGAGGAATGCAACTTATGGAAAATTCTGACTGATAGGCATGTTGAAATTTAAAAAATTCCAGTGCATCAGGTTCTAGTAGAAAATAAGGGCTTGAAAAGTCATCAGCTTTACAAACTATAGCATAAAAAGCTCAGTTAATAAATAAAATTTCCAAAATTTATGAAAATTTTTTTAATTTTTGGCACCATAAAATTTCTTTTAACATGGAATGAGAAGAATAGTTTTGGTTTCCAATACAATTTTTATCGTACGGTTGACTATTGTTAAAAAAATTAATCAAAAATGATAAAAAAAATTTGAATGACTAATATACCACAAAATTTCCTCTCAAAGGTTAAACAACCAATTTTTTTATTAAAATTAGGTTTAGGATAAAAGAAAAAATGCACAGGAATGATACATCAACCTACAATAAACTCGTTTAAAAGAAAATCCTTCGTTTCTACCCTTAACATTGGAAATTATAACATACTAAAGCATTAAATATGACAACCTGAAATCCATCTGTATGGCAACGTTTAAGAATTTCAATTTGTTCTTAATGTTAAAAATTGGATCTCATCTTACCTACATATTTTATGGATCTCAATTTGTCAACATTGTTTAAAAAAAACCAAAAAAAAAACACTGAAATTTTTTCCAGAGGGGTAATGTCCAGGGGAAATACAACTCTGAGAAAATTTAAAAAAAAAGTGTATATACATTTCTTCTGGTGGATCTTGGGGTGTCTGCCTTCAAATCTCAACATGGTTATTTTGTGTGTGTGTGTGTGTGTACACACACACAAGACACACAGGGCACGCACACTCAATATATATATATACACAGGGTCTTTGGTGAGAGATATGCCAGACTTGAAATTTGGATGTAATCAGGTATCACTAAAAAACAATTACAAGTTTCTTTATTTTATACTCTTTTATTCTACTCACTCAATTTGTTGAAGTACTCTGGATGACCAATGTCAGTGCTGCATTCACGTGTTGCGACGCACGCACATATACACACATATCCATTTTTATCAGTTTTTTTTTTCAATTTTTGTTTGTTTCTGTATCAGAAAAAAAAAGTGAGAAATTTTATTTTCTCTTTCGCCATTTTCTTCTTCAAATTATAAAAGCGTATTTTTTAAAAACTCGTTTTTAACCTAACTCATTTAAAACTGACTGGGTTATGAGATTATAAACTGGAAAAAGATAGACTACCTGTCATGCACCATGTATGGAAAGTTGACTAACCATAGATATTTAGGAATGAACAATTTTTTTTAGAGTTTTGTTATGATAATGCTTAATTGAACTTGTATCTAAGTTTTTTTCCTCAGTTATTTCAAATATTGAATTCCAAATTTTCAAACTTGCAAACCCAATAACATCGTCAATTTTAAAAATAAGGCATAAGTAAGATAAACTTTTTTCTTAATCAGGTCAGAATATACTTAGATCCGAAATTTTAAAGCTCTCCCCTTTTATTTTAAATTTATTATCACTAAATTACAAATTTTTAAGTTTCCAAAACCTAAAAAATAGAGAAATTAGTAGTTTTAAGGGGAATTTTTTCTTAGTTATGCCTGGTTATATCCAAATTTCAAGTCTGACAGACCTCTCACCAAAGATTTTTTATGTATGTATATATATATATAAAAGTACATTTCTTGTTCCCACAGTATAGGTGGCAATTTTCATCAGATAATCACGAAATTTGTAACACACTGGCGGAAGGTTTTTTCGGTGCTACCACCATTTTTAAGTAGGTTTTCTTTATAAAATCTAGTTATTACGCTTGGTGCAGAATTAGCCCCCAGAGTTTGGGTTGGGTACGTTTTTAGTTTCATGACCTCAAAAAAATTTTAGCAGCAATAACTCAAATTCATATATATATAATATATAAATAGATAGATAGATAGATATAAATAATTTCTTGTTTCTCAGTGCAGGTCTCAATTTTTGTCATATAATCCAAAATTTGGTGCGAACATTTGTACTAAACCAAGGACCAGACATATTTATTTTAGTGCGGATCGGTCAAACGGTACTTCCTGTACCACCATTTTTGTTTTTGTTTCGACTATGAAATGCTCAGTTTAGCTCCAATTGCTGCGAAATTTGGAATAAATATTTAGTTTCATTCATTGTAGTACGCTACTAATTTTAGCGTGGATGGGCCAGACGGTACTTCCGATACCGCTATTTTTTTTTATATTTCTCATAAAATGCGGAATTTGTACGAAATTTGAAAAAAATATTCATTATAATTTATTTTAGCATCCTACCAATTTTGGTGTGCATAAACCGGATGATATTTCCAGTAAAGCATTTTCTTTTTTTTTTATTTGCTTAAACTTCTTTTTACAAAAATTAACCACATGTACATGTTTTCTTTTTTTTATTTTATAACTTTATTATATTTCTTTGGTTTTATTTGAAATTATGTGATTATGTACCATACTTTATCGTCTTAATTTATTTAGCATTTTTTCAAGAAATAGTGCTTTTAAATTTCACATTGTCCAATATTTTGTCAGCAGCTAACATATTTCATACAGTCATAACATAGGTACCATTAACGCATATAAATTTACAAACAACTATTGTGACCATAAAAATTCGTAATTCTTTTTCTCAAAAACTTATTTTTCTAGCAATGCTTGCTGCACTAGAGTTTTTCCCCCTTAAATTTAATAATGAAAAATTACTTGGTATGAAGAATATATTGGGCTATTGTGATAATTCGATTTGTTACGTACGTGTATTGTAGTAATAGGCCATAGCGAAGAACGATTTTGGAATTTTTGAAAACAGCTACGGTCTTTGCATTTATTTCGTTCTATGAGTGAATTCAGATACTAAGCCTAACATACATGTGCAAGTATATTAAACCAGAATAAAAATTAATTCTAATTACTATTTTTTGAAAAATTGTTTACCAATCGGTTCCCAAAATTTTGGCTCTAAATTAAAATCGGTTTTATTATTAGTTATTATTCTACTCACTACTGTGATTCTAAAATTATACCAGTTGAAAAGTGGAGGCTCTATAAGGAACGCCAAATTCGTCAAATATTATCTCAGAGTCACAGCTGAAAATAGGAGGATGTATTTTTCCATAAGAAAAGAAAAAAGTTTAAATTGATTTTCTGAGAATGGGAAAGATTTTTATATGAATGATCACTAATCATCAGAGGATAATATTTAAATCCTACCCAACTGTGAAGATAAAAACTCATTTTTAAAAGAAATTTACGCGTTACCAGATCGATACATATTAATATCTATTTTCGTCCAGTCCTATTTTCAGCCGATTACTATTTCGCCACCAGTGTGCGTAGCTTTTGCCTCCACTTTCTACTACTGCAGCCAACCTTCCGCAACAAAATAATGTTTATTTCACATGAAGTTAAAGTCAAAAAAAAAAAGCTTATCTTTTAAAAACTCATTTTTAATCTAATCTTATTTATAAAGTTCAGTCAAAACAATTTGAAATTCTTGGTGAAGGAACCGGAAATTAGAATGATAAATATTTAAATATTATTAAAGAGACTACTGGAAATTAGAGGCGGTGCGAGAGTGTGTTTGTGTGGAATTTTCCACAGGTTTAGCGCCTTTCTACTTGAAAGAGCCACAAAAAGAAAAAAAAAACTTGGTGAAGTTGCTAAAAATGGTAAGGTTCTGTCTTTGATTGTTTTCAAACTTAGAGCAACAATGGGCTAACAATGTTTCAGATTTGGCGAATCTGTAAATATTGTAGACAGCTGCATCGGCTAAAAATATTTCGATGAAATTATACGGTAATATGAGCTAAATGGCTTAACTTGCTGAAGATCAGTTGCTGAGGTCGAAAAAATTTTAATTTCTCACAAAATAATCAGAAATTTGTCCTTTTTGAATTAGTCCCCTAGGTATGGAGAAAAAAATCAAAAATTTGTAGTGATTCAAAAATCCTTTGAATTAAACAAAATTTGGTGTTGGGAATTAAGTATTCATGTGCTTCATGTTTAACTGGTTTTGAAAGTTTTATTGACATTTTGGAAGAATGATGGAAGGTTGACACATTTTCAAAGGCTGTATCTTTTCAACCCTTTGTTGCATCAGAGTATGGGTCCTGTTTATTACCTCATTCGAGAGGAAAACATACTCAGAAAATTCCAAAAGGTAAGCTTCAAAGGTTTATAAAAATCTAACCGTTTTCGTGGATAATTAGGTTGAAAATATATTTTGGTCATTTAGGCCAGAATACAAAAATGATATTAAAGTATCAACAGTGACTTAAGAATCGCTTATACTAACAAAGTTATATCTATACATGCTTATGTACAGACATAATTGATAATGCAAGAAATGAAAAAATTACTCAAGTATCGTTCTTGCATTTGACCCTGAGGCACTTTACATCTTAGACAACATTCACTCATTATCCTCTATCCGTTGACTGAATGTATAAAAAACTGACAATCCTTATGGAGATGTTTGTCCCAGAAAATTTAGTTTATTCTTAAAACAGTGGCGTACGTGTTGGTTGTATAGATTTTATATTTTTTCCAAATATTGCTCCAAATGATTCTTTTATAAGTCAGCTCTGTACATTCATCTACCAATATTTGCCTAGTCACCAAATTTGTGGTAGGCTTACTCCAGTACGCTCGTGTATTTGGTGAACATTGCCAAATACGTGCTTGATTTTCCCAGTTGTTTGTAAATTTTCACCAGTCAAATGAAAAAAATATTTATACTCGTCATGCCTGTGAATTTGCCTCCTATAATTATGTATCAGTATGCTCGTCATTTGATAAACACATTGGTGAGCATAACCACTTACTTTTGTTCAGTAACATTAGCAGATAAAAAAGTGTGTGAAGCCAGCTTAAGATGTATTTCAAAAAGGTTGGGTGCTACAGACAAAGGGTCAGGTACCTTCTTACCTATTCCTTTGCAAATAGGGTATTGATTTGTTCTCTGTTCAACTCAGATCTATTCTCAATTCATGTTAATAAAATGGAAGTTTAAGACCAAAATGAAAGTAAAACACAAGTTTCTTACAACATGATCTTTATTAACAACCGCTATTATCAACAATTGAACACGGACAAATCATCTGCATAAAAACGTTTGGTGAATTAACCAAACAGGCTGTACATAAAAACAAAATAACACAGCAAAATAATCCAAATAAAATATGAAGTTTCACTACAAAAAAACTTATAATGTGTAGGTTTGCTAAATGACGGAGATCTAAAACAACACTTCCTTCCAAACCTTTGAGATTTCACATCAAAATATTAACGTGTGTCGTGTCAACAAAACATAAACAAACAAAAAAATTCAATTGACTAGGCAGGACTCGTAACAAAATAAAAAATTTTAAATAAATATAAAAACATATCATAATATAAAAAAAGGTAATCAGATTGATAAAACAATAAAATGCATGTAATAACAGTTACCAACACAAGCAAATAAATAAATAAACAACAATTACACATAACTGGTTCAAAAACAAAATCACATTAAAAATAAAAAAATAAAAATTCACAGGTACAAAAAACAACTATACTGTTATCGATTCCCACCATCCTTCAGCAGGTCCATCCACTCACGCTTGAGTAAAATCCAGCTTGCCAAACTGGACTTCTGATATCTTCAATCAAGTTTTTGAATTATTTCACTTGGCTCGGTAGTATCCTGAGCATACCATAAATGCAAATCCCCTAATGAACAAAAAATTAATGACAAACTTATGATAGTCATGACTAATGTTTCCCACTTGTGTCTGATCCAGCATCTCCACACGTCCCTCTCTACAAACTGTTATGAGAAGTTGAAATCCCCAGCCATTGTAGTTGTGTTCCAAAAATCTGCTCAAACCGCTTTCGCATAAAAAGGCTGGACCTCCTCCATTATTGACAAGGTTCACAAAGGGAATCAGAAACTAACAGTGTGCTAGTACAAAAGAGAGCTAATCACGCACAAACTTGCCAAGTTATCACTTATTGAAGCAGTTGCCAAGAGGACATTAACATATAAAAAAATATATATAAAAAGAACTGTTAATTATAAAACATATTACAAAGGTTAGTGACATATTGGGTTCATAACTTGTCAATAAAATTGAGGTTTAGGACCGAAACAAAAGTAAAATACAAGTTTCTTACAACATGATTGTTATTAACAACCACCATTATCAACGATTAAACACGGACGAATTATCTTCACAAAAACATTTGGTGAATCAACCAAACAGGCTGTACATTAAAACAAAATAACACAGCAAAATAATCTAAACAAAATATGAAGTTTCATTACAAAAAAATGTATAATAAGCAGGTTTACTAAATAATGGAGATCTAAATCAACAATTCCAACAATAGCAGCGAAATCTACTGTTTTAACCTATTACTCAGATCCAAGTTTGGGTATGAAAATTTAACATTGGTTTGTCAGTCTTCTATATATTCAGATAACACCTTTATCACACAAAACCTTTAGGAGTAACTTGAACTACCTTATTTTCTTGGAAATTATTCAGTTTTTACAAAATGGTAAAGACTACCTTTGACTTTTGTTCTGTTTTTTTTCCTCTCAGGTTTGGTAAGGGATCCATGTTTTAATACTACAAAAGGTTGAAAAAATACTTCCATTTATAGAGTGTGTTAATTAGACATTATCTCCCAAACGTGAGTACAATTGTCTAAGCCCAATGAAAATAAAAGACTTGATGTATGTATCTCCTATACTAAATTTCACTCATTTTTGATAATTTGTAAGGAAGTTATTAAAAATTTTTGAATTTTTTTTCCCCAGGGAATTATAACTCAGAAAGGAAATGTTCCCAGGTATAGTGGAAGTCCGTTAATAGATTCACATCAGGGATAGCCATTTTTTCTCTCTTGACTGGCCAACTCTAAAGAATTTTTTTTGATACTGAAAAATATGCATACATTTTAAGAGCTACGATTTGAAAAAATCGAGTATTTTCCTTGACTTAAATTCTTCATACTTTGGGTCTGTATAAATTCTAATGATGCTGTGGTACCTCCATAATAAAGAAGCATCTCGCTAGTTTATTCCTCATTTATGTACAGTGTCAAAGCCAACTATATTTATCAAGCCATGGAATAGAATGAAAATCAGTTCCTCAACACAGTTGCCTGCTCTACTTTTTTAGCACATTTTCAAGCATAACTTGAGAAAAAATGACAAAAACGATCAAAAATTTATAAAGAATTATATTTATGAGAATGAGGAATTTGAGAATTAACTTGAAAAACATTAGTTCTGTCAAAAATCAGTCCCTCACTTATCAATTTGTGACATCGCAATTTTCACTTCACAGCTTGATAAATTATGTTGGTTTTGCCAGTTTATATCATTACATTATGTATTATCGTTTCATTTCATGAGTAGTATATTCATTCAGATAGTTTGTGTTATCCAATGCAGCATTTACCTGGTGGGCATGCTTGGCACTACAGATTTGCCAGATTTAATTCTCTGTCATGACAAATTTTTCTTTTGTAACGTTCTGTTAAGTTTATTGGGAGGTTAGGTGTGGTTTTTTTTTCTATGACTTTTTTCATTCAGTGGGTGGTTGGTGAGGATGGTTGTTTATAGAAAAAGGGGTTGTCTCCATTAAAAAAATATTTTAATCAAGAGCTGTTTCTTCTGTGCACAAAAGTTTAAGAACCATGTAGCACATGGCAGGAATAAGGATTAAGGAAATGAGTAGAGTAGGCTGGTGCAAGATCCCTAGTGGCAAAAGCAAGGCATTTCCACCACTGAAAATAGGGCATACAAGGTATAAAAATCTGAGTGTATGGAGGCATTTGTACACTGACAGGTGTATTTTTGAGAGTAAAATGAGGCATATTCACTCCTCACCAATTGTCTGAGGTGTAAACGAGCTGTGAAATGAAGCGTATTTATGTCTAGCTTATTACATGAGTTTTTGTAAGCAGTGGAAGTGAGGGTGTACATCTGCCTCGCAATTATCCACAGCTTTTCCGTAGCATATTACAAGTCATATGTCTGTAGGCTTATTACGAGGTATATGTATACTACATTTTCTGAGATGTATTTGAGGCTTATGTCTGCAGGTGTATTATTAGGAATATGTACACTGTGTTTTTTGAGGCATATTTGAAATGTATGTCTGCAAGTGTATTATAAGTACATTTTATTTTCTGAGGCATATTTAGGTGTATTTCTGCAAGCACATTACAATAAGCATTTACAGTTACTTCCTGCCAGCACTTACAACTTACCTCCTAATTGGATATTTGGTGACCCCACTACTCTGATCTTGAAATATACTTGAATAAACAAAATCCCTCCTTCTTACACATCCCTGCTTCACACACAATAATCATAGTCTAAAATTGTATACCCTGACAGGGTATATAAACTCATGTAGACAATGGAATAATTATACTGTACTTTCTTCTTTCAGTCTTAAAACTGTTAACTTATCAAGTAGTCTTAAACTGTCTTGAACATTCTACTGTACTGTTGTATGCACAAATTGTTGTTTTAATAGATTGTTGAATTTTAATTTGTGTTTGATTTTGATTTGAAATCTCCCTTGATGTTAGGTCCACGATAGTTGTGAATAATAAATTAATTAATAGAATTTAATTCTCGAGTACTAATAATATTCCTTAGATATTGTTGTACTTGAAGGAAGTATAATCAATCCCAAAATATGTTTTGTTCTAGTACTTTCAAACCTCTTTTGGCTATTACAAATTATTCATAAATAATTTTTTGCCTCATTTTTGAAACCCCTGGGCCCTAATGGTAAGTCCAAAAATAAAATAAAAATCCTGCCCCATAACCTTGAATGAATTACCAACACAAAAAAACAAAAAATTTTTGGATCTGTTTGGGATCTCAACATATATTCCAGTTTTTACTCTTATAATTGTATCATGAAGAATGGCACTCTTCTGTAAACTGATGTCAAAATGTAAATAGTATTTTCAGTGTTATTTCCTCCTTATAATAAGCTTTGATTTCAGTAATTTAGGCCCCAAAAAAAGGCCTCAAATTCAAAATTGTATGCTCCAAAAATGCCTCAAATTTAGTATTGTACACTTCAAAATATGCTTCATTTTATGCTCAATATGCCAACATATATACGCCTAAATTTCCACCTCAAAAAATGCCTCAAATCAGTACTGTATACTATAAAAAACACCTTAAATTTAGCCTCAAAAAATGCCTCAGATTCATTATTGTATGCTCCAAAATACCCATCATTTTAGGCTCAGTATGCTAGCTATATAAGCCTCGATTTCCATCCAAAAATATCCCTTAAATTCATTATTGTAAGCTCCAAAATGCGCTTCATTTTACTCTCAGTATGCCAGCGTAATCAAATATGTAAATGCCTAATAATACTTTTGCTTTTCCACCTGCAGAAATATGAGAAAAAATGCCTAAAATATGCCAGTGTATTTGAGGCGTTTTTCTCATATTTCAGTATGCTGAAAAGCGAGAAGATATCTTGCCTTCAAATTCTTATCACTAAGTTCAGTCCATACACACACATATATATAAGCCTCCATAACATATGGTCAAAGAGTATAACCAATGTTGATCCACTCATGTTTTTTCCTCTGGGGTAGAAGCATGAATGGGTGGAATGTCATTGGTATCATCCTCATAATTTTCTTTTTTATTCAATTTGTTTATAACATGTTCTGTAAAAGTTGATCTACACCTCAATGAAGATAACAAACTGCATGGCAACATTTCCTCGTTTTTTTTAATCGATGTGCTAGGAAAGCGGATGGACTGCAAAATCCATTTGGCACAATGTCATCATGGACTGGCTTTGGCTTTTTATTTCATTTTTATTTTATTGTCGTAAGTATCTACCTATGACAAAAAATCTGAAGAAAAGGAAAAAAGATCCCATCAAGTATTCCAGTAAACGAAAATATCAAATTTGACTTTAAAACAATTAGAAAAATAATTGTCTGGCTGCAGATTCGATCCAACAACTCGGATAGCCTTTCCCTACTTACCCGGCAAACAATTCACAGTTAACTGCTAAAAAAATTAGGAGTCTCCACTGCTAATTTTAGCTGTACTTTAGTATCCTCACAGCCAAAAAAGAAATGCTAAATTAGCCGTCACTCCTAATTTGGCACACTTTTTACGAATAATTTCGCAGTGATACGTTACATAGCTGTGTATTAGCCATTTGGCACAATTTTTATGGCTAATTTAGCAGTAAGACATTGCATAGCTATGTATTAGCTGTATCCAGACATACAATCACTTCTCATTTATATGTTAATCTCACAACTTATGACGTCATCGTGCCGAACAAATTTTGCTCTCCATCCGCTTTCCTGATGTGCTGTCTCGCAAGCAAACTGAAAGTACAATGTGGTAGAGGTTTGTTTTTGTTTTATTTGATTTTGTCTCATATAAACAGATGTCTCCCTTATCTTGCGTCTACTGTATTTCATAAGAAAAACTTTTAATTTTTTCTACCCTAGGAATTGATCTTTAGAAGCAGAGTTTTAAAATAAAATTGTATTTTAACTTACTTTTTGTTGCACCTTAAGGGCTGAATGCAAGAACGACACTTGAGTAATTCTTACATTTTTTACATTATCAATTACATCTATACATAAACATATATACCTATATATAGTTATAACTTTTTAATATAAGTAATTCGTAAATAACTTTGATGCTTGAGTATCGTTATTGAATTCCAGGTATATAAAGCTCCAATACGCATGTTTCTTCGCTTTACTATTTTCGTATTTTTGATTTTTATTGTTATGAAATTTATGAGAAATAAAAAAAAAAATTAATGCTATCTACCCATTCAGTATTGGGAAGGATTCTGAAAATTTTGTTGTATGGTTTTGTGGAATACCTTGTTGTGAGAGATATTCTCACCAGAAGGAAATTCTACAGAATTTAAGCGTGTTCAGCCACTTCGTACACAAGTACAGGTAAGCCAGAACCAGACCAAACACTGGTGATTTTAGAGCCGGTTTGGGTGGTTTATATACGGCTTATTCACACGCACACAAACACAAGTATGTAGGATAATACATACGTTGGTGAGAATGGCCAGGTTGCATCATCCCCTATTGAGATAAGAGTGACATCATCTTATTGTGTTACGATTCGGCACTCGTACATTACATGCAGGTAATTACGATCGAACGTATTTTGTGTTGTTTAACGTCATGTAGACAAATAATTTGCCTGCCCTTTGAGGCGGCGACTGTTGTTGAGGGGTCTGAGCCCCTTTTCCTCATACCAGTGAATCCTCACAGCTACTCCCCCTCAGATTTGTGCCGCAAAAATGATCAAATCACTCAGGCCTGGGGGGACTTGCGGGTTTATCAGTGCCTCTTCTGGTCTGCCTTCCACTTGGCTAGTGCGCTTCCAACTGCAGCACCGACGCATTTGTAAGATTGCTGTCTTGCGTCGACGCGCACCTGGTATTGGGCGCGACTGCCTTCTCCCCTACGCCTAGCTGGTCGATTTTTGGTATAGGCATAAGGGTGGTGGTGGGAGTGAGGGAGCAGTGGTCGTCTGAAAAGTGGCTTTCTCAGCATCTGGGAGTTTGAATTCTCCGATGCTAGGGCACCCATCTTTGCTTTTTCATTAGCTGCCCTCTCCGCTCTGAAGAGGAACTTCATGGGTTCCCGGGTCTCTGTGGGTTTTGACTCTGGTTTTGGGGGTTCTGGAATCAGGGTCAGTTCCGGCAGTGACCGGGGATGAGAGATTATCGGGGGAAGTGGAGTCGTCATATCCGCTAGGACGTTCTCTACTGGAGGAGCTGTATCCATGAGCAGCTCCTCCTCTATCCAGTCCAGCTCCGTTTTCTGCTCAATTTTCCGCTGAGTTTGTGAGAGCTCAGCGGTTTTTTGAGCAGTCTGGGAGGTGGTGGACTTTGGGATCGTAGTTGGCAGCAACATTGGAAATAGGTTTGCAGGAGAAAAGGAACCAAAAAATATTTTAGAAGACATGTCTGTATTATAAGGCAGCTCTAAAACGGGTGAATTTACTGCTATTTTAGATTTACCATTACACTTTCTTTTTAGCTTTTTCATATCTTCTTATCAGCTTATAGAGGGGATAGCGCTTAAAATTCACGGCCGTATGCAAGTTTTCCGGTTAAGTTCTGATTGGTTTAAGTAAAGTTATGCCTGAAATAAACTCAGAGAATATATTTTTCAAATTTTATTACAAAGGAATCTCCACTTGTGACGTCACAATGTTGAAATTATCTTTGTGTTTGACAATAAACGCACGTTGCGATGTATATTTCCGTATCGCACGTGGATTTGTTTATTCCTGTTGTTTTCTTTTTGTTGGCATTCCTCGTTTGCTTATCTCCAGAGTTTCTTTTGTCTCACGGAATTCCAATTTTTGTCGCATATTTTTAGCAGGTTTAAACTTACGTAGCAGATATTACTTTTTCGGGAGTAAATTTTATTTTCTTCACATTAACCTCTCAGACTTGCGAGGATGGGAATTTTTACATTTTTTACTGCCTAGGGGCCTGCCTCATTTTTGTGGGCATATGGGGGCCTCCAGATCGAATGTTTTAGTGGTAACATCGTCCGAAAATTTTACAGACTTTTTTATTTTTTGTGTTTTCTCTAATTGTGAATTTGTTATTTCACATTTTTCGACGGATTCTTCTATGTTTGTTGGTGAATCCGTCTGTATATTTTGTGTGCCTTCCTTGTGTATCCTTTTAATTCTTTTGTCGTCACTTACCACATAAGCAGGCTTCAATCTGTCGATTGAAATTGTTCGAGGTTTGCCTGCTATGAGTATCACGAAGTTCTTCTCATCTCGTGATACTACTTTGTAAGGACTGGCGTATGGTTTCTCCAGTGCAGATCTCATTTTTTCGTCTCTAACAAATACGTGTGACGTATTGGCCAAGTGTTTTGAGACGTAAATCTTGGGCTGGCCATGGCGAGCTACCTGTTTTAAAAAGTTATTGGCATCATTTCTTATGTTTTGCACCATGATTTTGGGGCTAACTTCCTTCAATTCTGTGAAGAAGTCCCCTGGGAGGCGTAGCTCTTTGCCAAACGCTAATTGCGCTGCAGAATGACCTGTATCCATTTGTAGGGCAGATCGACGGCCTAAGATGATGGTAGGAAATACTTCTACCCATCTCTTTGTATCATGTGACATGATAGAAGTTTTGAGAACTCTATGCCATTTCTTGATTTTGCCATTGGCTTGAGGATGGTAAGCTGTGGTATGACTGTGTTGAACCCCAAGCTTATTTGCTAACTCTTTGAAGAGTGAGCTCTCGAATTGGCGACCTTGGTCCGTAATTATGGTTTCTGGTACGCCATACCTCGCAATCCAGGTATCGTATAACCTGGCAGCTACAGTTGGAGCTGTCATCTCATATAGAGGAATTGCTTCTGGCCATCATGTTGCCCTGTCTTTTATCGTTAACAGGTATCTGTGTCCTTGAGATGGTGGCAATGGGCCTACCAAGTCCATATGTACTGTTTTAAACGGCTCTGTTTGTTTGAAGGATTTGAGGGGCGAGCGAGTGTGTCTTCTTACTTTGGATTTTTCACAGTTCAGGCAACTGCGATCCAATTTGTTGCAGTCAGACTTCATTCGTGGCCATACAAACCTTGCCGAAATTAAATTAGCACTACATTTTGGCCCAGCATGTGACAGGTTATGTACACTGTTGAAAGCCAACTTGCGATATTTTACAGGTAAAAATGGCCTATTCTTACCTGTACTGATGTCACATGTTAATAAAACATCAGTACCGGGAATTTTTCGCTGTCTCAATTTGAGAGTAGTATCATTGTTCGATAACAACTCTTGCAATTCTGCATCCTTAAGCTGTGCTTTAGCTGTTTCAGCATAAGGCAATTGGACAGGAGCTGAGATAGCTTTGATTCTACTCAAGGCATCAGCTGGAGTGTTAAGTTCTCCACTTATATACTGAATGTCGGTAGTCAATTGACCAATATAGTCTAATTGTCGCTCTCTTCTCGGTGAATGCTGGTTCTGCTTTTTGTGTGAAGGCATATGTTAGGGGTTTATGGTCAGTATACACAGAAAAACATCTACCCTCTAATTGGTGCCTAAAATGCTTCAACGCAGCAAAAATTCCAAGCAATTCCCTATGGTATGTGCTATAGTTCTTTTCTGTTTTTGAGAGCTTCCTCGAGAAGAAAGCTAGTGGTAACTTCTTGTTGTCCTTGTCAAGTTGGTACAGGGTTGCACCAATAGCAAAATCAGAGGCATTAGTAATCACGCAGAATGGCAAACTTTTGTCTGGATGAGCTAATAGAGTTGCATTTGCCAGTGTATCTTTGATTTTCTCAAAGGCCTGTTCGGCTTCTTCATTCCATTTGGGTGGATTCTTATCTTTTCTTTTTTGCTTGTCTTAATTAATGCAAACAGCTTACTTTGTTCGGTTGCTGCATTCTTCATGCAGCGTCTATAGAAGTTCACCATCCCCAAGAAACGCCTGAGTTCAGCGACATTTGAGGGCTTTGGGAAGTTCAATATTGGCTCTACTTTGGTCATCAAGTGGAAAATGCCTTTGGTCAAGACTTTGTAGCCGAGAAAGTCAATTTTGGTCTTTGCGTATAAGCTTTTACCTACATTGATAGTAAGCCCAGCAGCGTGTATACGCTGTATGATGGCTCTTACATTCTCCTCGTGCTGTTGCTCACCTGCCTTCAGAGCTTATGCAGATATCATCCAAGTATGCATATGCAAACGGCAATCCTCTAAACAGTCCATGGATAAATCTTTGGAAAGTTTGTGCTGAGTTGCAAAGTCCAAACGGCATTCGAAGGTATTTGAATAGTCCAAAAGGGGTTATAACCGCTGTCTTTGGTACGTCCTGGTCAGCCATAGGAATTTGGTGGAATGCCCAGTTGATGTCAATTTTGGTGAACATTGTTTTACCCTTCATACTCGCATTGAAGTCCATTATATTGGGAACTGGGTAGCAATCAGGAACTGTTGGCATTTAAGGCCCTGTAGTCTCCAACAATTCGCCACTCTCCACTTGCTTTTTTGGTCGTGTGGATAGGGGAGCTCCATGAGCTTTTTGAGAGGTGACATACACCCTCCTCAATGATGCGATGTTAGTACTCCCGTGCTGCTTTGAGTTTGTCAGGCAGTAACCTTCGTGCTCTAGCATGGCAAGGCGGTCCTTTAGTTTCTATGTAATGAACAGTGTCATGTTTATCCAGGATAGTCAGACAGGATCCGTAAGAATTGTCCGTCGACTTTTGTACAGCTGGATATATTTGTGTCCAGTCTGTGAGCATGCGTTTTGCTATCCACACAATTTTTAGATTCACTATCGATCAATTTGATTTTTTTGAGGTCGATGATCAGGCTATAATGTGCAAGGAAATCTGCACCCAGGATCGGGTTTGGAACATCAGCAACCATGAAGGACCACGTCATATTTTCCTTAAGTCCGATATCGACTTTGCTGGTCTCAAGTCCGTAGGCTGGAAGGTTTTGACCATTCACAGTACGGAGATAGTATTTCGGAGGAAGTACTTTTTGATTTCTACTTACTGGCAATATACTCAAGTCTGCTCCTGAGTCTATCAAGTACCATCTTCTATAAGTCCTGTCCTTCATGAACAGGCGGCATGAGTGTTTTTCCAAGGTGTGTTTGGCCACATAGATGGCCCCTTGTTCTAGTTTGACGCCTCCTTGGTATAGGATTTGCCCCACCATTTGCACCTGTTGTTGCATTTGGTGGCCACTGCGCCAAACCTGTTATGGAAGAAACAACTCTTTTCATCCCAATTTTTAAGACTGGTTTTTGGGTGATGATGTTCTCGGGGGAGTTGAACTCTGATCCCTGTTATTGGAACTTGATCTATGATCTCTAGACCGGGACTGTCGTCCTTTGCTATTGCTACTGTTATTGTTGTTGTTTCTTGACTTGGATCATTGTCGCCAGCTACTATTGGGTTTTGTTAAGCTTTGGCTCTTGTTCCTCTTTACTTCCTAGGTCAACTGAGCTATTTGGGCTCGAAGTTGAGCAAGTTCACGAGTATCTGCAGATACTGCACTTACCACAGGCTCTGACCTGGTATATTCTAGCGCATTATCTGCTGATTTTGCAAGGAAGTCCAAGTCTGCGGATGTATTTATGACGGTTGAACCTACGGCAACTAGGCATTGCACAACACTCTGGGGGAGTTGTTTACAAAATTGGTTGCCTATGACAGAAGGGCTATGAAATTGTCCGCCTTCTGTCTCAATTTTGCCATGAAGATTGAGGGTTTGTCATCCCCCATCTTCATACCACCCATCACATCATGGATAATTTGGTTTTTAGTTTTTCCAAACACGTTTTTGATCTTCTTGACGAACCAGGCATATTTGTCCTCTTCTGTCGAAGAGCATTCCATAATATCAGAAATGTGGAGGATTATCTGTGGGGGCATGCCTCCACAGATGTGGAGATACCGCTGGTTCTGCATTATATT
Organism: Ericerus pela; assembly: GCA_011428145.1. Lineage (NCBI taxonomy): Eukaryota > Metazoa > Arthropoda > Insecta > Hemiptera > Coccidae > Ericerus > Ericerus pela. Next base: position 409,866 of record WOFM01000001.1, on the reverse strand, counting down.
TTCTGTTTTGAACCTGCCTTCCAAGAGTGTCAACCACAAATCTACCTCATTGGGCAGAAATTCCGGGATCTCTATCCTCCATCTATAGAAGTTGGGGTTCTGCCCTGGTTGTAATTGCAAGAGTTGCATAATTTGCGGCAAGACTTCGGGTGTCAGCTGTGGCTGACTACTACCTCCCTGTGATGGTTGTGGGTTTTTGGTTGGTGGTGGGACCATTGCGGTGTCTTTCTGATGACAAGCGTATTCCACAGAACTATTTCCTTCCTTGCTAGTTGAAAACACTGGCTCCTGTGTTTGTAGGACAAGTGTTTTCAGGTCAGAACTTTGACTTAAAGTTCGACCACTTCTCAACGTTTTAACTGCTAATTGTTCTTTATTTATTGCAGTTCCCAGTCGTGCTAATTCTGGGTGTTGAGGGCCTTCTTCCAGATTTGGTAAATTCTTGGAGTGTCGAGTCGAAGTTGGGGGAGTTGGGGGATGAGTCCAACCTTCTTCCTCCAGGTCTACTGTCTGGTTTCTCTTTGTTTATATATTTTAAAGAGAGGGGTGTAAATTCCCACTTCAGCAGACTCTACTTGGACAACCTAAAAGGTGTCTTAGTTGGCAAAAAATACTTTTATTTTCCGAGCAAGCGAGTATCTTGCCAGCGCACTGCACTAAATTTTTGAAAAAGCTGCAACGCACCTCAAGACACCTCACGATGTAGCCAAAAATCACGTCGAGGTCACCACTGTGGAATACTTTGTCGTGAGAGATATTCTCACCAGAAGGAAATTCTACAGAATTTAAGCGTGTTCAGCCACTTTGTACACAAATACGGGTAAGCTAGAACCAGACCAAACACTGGCGATTTTAGAGCCAGTCTGGGCAGTTTATATATGGCTTATTCACACGCACACAAACACACGTACGTAGGATAATACGTACGTTGGTGAGAATGGCCAGGTCGCATCATCCCCTATTGAGATAAGAGATGGTTGGCCGGTTCGTGTACAAATTGTGACATCATCTTATTGTGTCACAATTCGGTACTCGTACATTACCTGCATGTACATGCAGGTAATTACGATCGAACGTATTTTGTGTTGTTTAACATCATGTAGACGAATAATTTGCCTGCCCTTTGGGGCGGCAACTGTCGTTGAGGGGTCCGAGCCCCTTTTCCTCATACCAGTGAGTCCCCACAGGTTTTATTCGGCTATTGTTTTTATTTACTTTTTTCCCTATGAAAATCATAAAATAAGTACCTATAATCTGTATGCTGGTTGAAATTTTTTGAACGATTTTTCCACAGTACCTCAATTTTCTGCTTGGTACGCCTCTGCTTGTATGGAAGGGAGCACTGAAATAAAGTTGAGTCACGCCCGCAACAATTACTCGCGCCGCTTTTGAATTATGTTTAAAAAATATTTTATTTCTAAAACCGATAAAAAAAAAACTTGATTTGATTATTCTCTAATGTACCAATCACTTTTTGTTTTTCCTTAGGTAAAACTAATCATTGAAAAGCAGTTCGAAAAAAGCGAAGAAAACCTTAAAAAAATTGAAAAACTAATGTCTACCGAACACGAAGTTGCGCATATTGAACTAGAAAAAATTCGAAAAGAATTAGAAGCCAAATGTACTGCCCACGAACTGGCTTGTGAGGAATTGCTGACATTAAAAGATAAAATAAATCATATTAATGCAGAAAAGAAAGTTGAGCACGATACATTGCGAGAAGAAATTAATCGTTTCAAAAATTCTTTGGATACCTTGCGAATTGAAAATGAAAAGAATTCGGCTTTGTTCTCGGAGAAAGAAAAGTTTGAAAATGAATGTAATGTATTCAAATTGGAAGTTAATGATTTAAAAAATTCTCTCGATAAGTTACGAAAGGAAAATGACGAATATGCCCAATCACTGGCAGCTAGGGCGCATATAGAAGCCGAACGTGATGTTCTTCAGCAAGAAGTAAAAGAGTTGAAAAATTCTTTAAAGGAAAGTAATTCATTTTTACGAAATGAAGTTGAAAATAGTAAAAATGAACGAGAAGCTGTGAAAAAAGAGAGCGAAGATAACGTTTTCTTATTGTTTGAGAAAACCAAATCCGATTTAAACTGCAAGGCTTTACAACAAGAAATTAGTCATCTTAAAGGTATTCTTGATGCTTCTCTAGATGAAAACGAAAAAACTTCATTATTAATGCTTGAAAAGGCCAAATCCGATGAAAAGATAGAGGCTCTCCTGTTGGAAGTTGACAATTTACAGAACACCGTTGAAAGATTACGAAAAGAAAATGAAAGAAACGTGCTTTTATTGGCCGAGAAAGCACATTCGGATGCAAGATGCGAGTCTCTTCAAAAAACTGTAGAAAACTTCAACAATGTTATCGAGTCACTCAATAAAGAAAAAGAAAATGTTTTACAGCAGGAGAAAGCAGAATCCGACGCTAAAAGGAGTATTCTTCAAGAAGAAATAGACAATTTACGAAATGTTCTTGAAACGTTGAATAAACAAAATGAAAATAATGCGGAATTATTAGTAGTAAAATCACGGACAGATGCAAAATATAAATGTTTGGAACAGAAACTGGTTGATGTTGAAAATGCCCTTGAAACAGCCCGAAAAAAAAATGAAAACAATTCGCTGTTACATACTAAAAATAATGATCTTGAATTGGAAGTTGGTGATTTGAAACAACAACTAAAAAAATTGCGTTTGGAGAATGAAAAATATGCTGCTTTATTGGCCGAAAAAGCTGAAGCGCTAGTTCATTGTGAAGCTTTCCACTTAAAACTTGATAATTTCAAAATTACAGATGCAAAATTACAAGAAAAAAGTGAGAACAATCAACATAAAGTGGATATACTGAATTCTGTCGAAAAGTTACAAAATGAAAATGCACCGTTATTATTAGCAAGCAAAACTAAATCAGAAACAGAGTATAAAACTCAAAGCCTCAAAATTACTCCTGTTGTATCGCAAAATGAAAATGAAGACAATGTGCGTTTACTGCGGGAGAAAGCAGACTGTAATGCCGAAAGTATTATTTTTCAAAAAGAAGTTGAAAATTTAGAACATTCTCTGGATCAGTTGTCCCACGAGAATGAAAAAATTGATGTTTTAGTAACCGAAAAAGTGAAGTCTCAAACGGAATGTGGAACTCTTCAACAAATTGTCGATGAACTTGAAAATAATTTGGAATCGGTGCAAAAAGAAAATGTGGTTGATGCGTTTTTACTCCCCGACAGAGCTCAAGCTGATGTCGACTTCGAAGTCGTGCAAAAAGAATCTGAAAATTTGAGGAAGTCATTTGAATCGTCGCTAAAAGAAAATGAAAAAAATGTTTTATTACTTGCCGAGAAAGCTCAGTCCGATGTCAAGTATGATGCTCTGAAAGAAAGCTCACATGAACAGATGCACCCGGCAACAAATACATCAAGCAAAATTTCTAATTCACCGCCAGGTAATTATATGTGGAGTATTCGTGAATGATTTGTCAAACCTGAAATATGGATATAATCAATTGCAACTAAGAAAAGACTTCCCTCAACATAAATGGTATACCTTCAAAATTAAAGTAGCTAAAAGCCGGGTTTCTTGGTAGCCCCTTCATTTCGTGAATATGCAGCTTTTCATACTTCAGCAGTTCGAAATTGTTTTGCATCAGCTTTTTAGTCATGCACACAGTGTACAGATGTGATCAGCAGTTTCCTTCCTTCCTAGATCAGATTTCTAAAATTTAACAATTGGAAAATTTCAAATTTTTATATTTCCTAACTCTTCTGGCTGCTGAAATTTTGTAAATAAGTTTTGCAAATAGGCCTCCAACATGTAAAGAGAGAAGTTTTTTCTTTTCTGGTGCCCAAGGGTGAACTTTATCAGTAATTTAATTACAATCAAAGTTGTCGAGAGCAATTGCGAGTGAACTAATGGTTGTACAAGTCTGAAATTTTGTGGAAACATTAATTTATGTTGGCTAAAGATTCTGTGAAAATTTGACTGAAATGAATGATCTGTAACATTTACAAGCATCACAATCACTATGTTTAGATCTGATTACATTTGCTGCAATGTGTGAATGTGAGGTAGCAGTGGATTTTTAATGGCCCTTTCTCTCTTTAACAGTTTTTTGCTACTTCCTTTACATTTGGCTTACAGGTAGTGCTTGTTTCATTATCCCTATACTTTAATGACCCTGTATAAGGCAATGTCATTCACCTCACAATTCTCATCAGTACCTAATCTCAATGGGTGAATGATGGGGATGGAAAGGTTCAATCATTTAATACCGACTACAGGATACCAAGTAGCCTTATCTCATCAACATTAATAGAGCATACAATCATTAATGAAATCATTAAGTAAACATAGTTTACTGCATGTGTGCAGCAGGTCTTTTTATCTGTTTTCAAAGCTGTTGTAGATTCACAATACCAACAGAATAAAATCAGACAAAAAAAGATTTGTTGCACATGTACAGTAAAAAACCATGCCTATTTATGGGTTTCATTGCTGTTGGCACAGATGTTTGTGTTTACGTGGATATTCAGTGCTAAATGAACTGGCTGATACTCATGAAAAACCATTGGTAAGGATGGAATTATAGGAATTTTTGGTCCTAATTGTCTTGAAACATGAGATAGCTACCTGTTTGACACGAATGAAATTATAGAGGAAATTTCAAGGAATAAAGTAAGCCAAGGAACAAGAAATTTGAGTTCTTAGAAGCTGATAAAATGATAGTGTAGAACAACATGCCCCCAAAGTCTTACAAAATGATTTGAATAACAAATCACAAGTACGAGTATCAAAAAAAATATTTTAATGTAAACAAAAAATATTTACAATTATTTATCATTTTTACTATACTAATGAAAATGAGAGGGAATGAATTACTTTAAAAAATTATTTTTGATGCTTTTTCCCAAACGAATTAAAATTAATGACTAAAATTAAATACATTACATTGATTTATAACTATACATATATAATTACAAGAAGAGCAATATAATACAAAAATATTATTTCTATTTTATTCTACGGAATTTGAAAAAAAATTTCATCATTGATATCGATCAATGAATTTGAATACTTGAGTAATGCTTACATATTTTCCACTGTCAATTATATCTATACATAGTCCAAGCCTTTGACTACATAGTACTAGAGGAGTAAAGACGGTGATTTCTGGTTTTACATGCCAGTGCTAATTAGGCAACCTGGGCTTACCTTTTGACGTACTTTGCTTCGTTTTTATATACCCTATCCTTGTGAATTTAAGGGATGTGTTTATCAGATGTATTCTAAATTTGTGAACTCATGCATAACATTGAATATATGCAGGAGGTATGCTAGGGTTACCTACTTTTTAGCAGGCATGTCTTAACATTTAAAAGTACATTGGTCTTATGGAGCTTTACTGGTCTACTACTATATAGTCAAAGTTCTGTGTTCTAATAAATGTTTGAAATGATTTTGCCTAACATTATTCCAATTTTTAGTTTCGCAGAGCAGAGATGTGGAGTTCTTAAATTCAGTCATTGTCGAGCTTCAGCACAAAAATGAAAGTTTAGTGGAGAGGTTGTGCTTCTTAGAAGATTTGGTTCCTCCTGAAAAGCTGTATGATGCTCAGTTTTCAATTTTTATCTATCAGTTTAGGTACTTAATGACAGATAATTTCAATATTTGCAGTAAATCAAAGAAAGTTGTTACCCCTCGTTTATTCTGTGATATATGCGATATATTTGATGCTCACGATACCGAAGACTGCCATATACAATGTAATGAACCAAAAAGAAAGTGTGATTCTCTTAAAATAAAGCCTTTACCTCGACCATATTGTGAAACATGTGAAGGTAATGTAATTTTTTTTTCTTTCCATTGTGTATAATTTCATTATTTTTGAAAGTTGAATGATCTTTTTTTGTTATAGTTTTTGGTCATGACACTGGTGAATGTGACGACGAAACATTTTAAGTATAGATTATATGAAAACAAAAGTTGTTTTAATAAAGTATTTTATTTTATTATATTTGAATTTTTTCCTATCATAATTCAATTTTGCTTTCTTTAATTTGTGTTTTTTTTGGTCATGGTGGAACTCGCACATGTCTATATGGTCTCATATTCCCCAGAGTTGAATGTGACTGCCAAAAGGCAGAACCAAACAATAATGTTTGGTGTCAGAGCAATGCTCATTGATGTAAACATGGACTTCAGTTTTTTGTCCTTTGCTGCTGTTGCGGCTGTATATACAATAAATAGAAGTCCCACACGGGCAAATAATAATAATACTTCTCCCTTCAAAATATTTTACAGTTATAAACCAGACATCAGAAATTTGAGTCTTTGGAGCTTTAGCTCATTGATACATACCCCTTCAAGTTGGACAACAACAAGCTACTAGAAATAAAAGAAAATGTGTCAAATCCAAACACTCAAAACTCACTTGAGATCTCAAAAATGCATCTTTATATATAGGAAATAATAATAATAATAAAGCAACCACACCCAAAACATTTAACACTATTTTTGGATTTGTCAGTATCAGTACTGCCAGTCGAATCTAAAGACATAGATATTAATAGTTTTAACTCCTTAAATTTTCTTAGGTGTTCCTCAAGATCACCATTATCATTTCAAAAATATGCAACTAGCAATACCAGTTTTTATGTAGACTTCATCAAATTTTTCGATGATTTTGTAATGTTCCACAGCATCTTGAGTGAATGTAAGATGTGAGTCAGCTATAAAATGAACAATTAATGCAATATGTTTGTTAGCTTTCTTACAATAGTCCCTTTTCACTTCAGCTGTAGTGTCTTGATTGAGTAACTTGACCAATCCTTCTCCACAAACAATGGTATGAAGCTAAAACACTAACTTCTGTAATTTTTGCCTGAAAACTGTTGAACTTCACTTTGGTGTTCTAGGTTTCCAACTTATGAATAAACTACTCCCAATTTGCCATTACAAAAAACAATTCAACATGTACACAAACAAAGAAAAAAAAATGGAACGATACACTGCACAAACTTGCAAGTTCCATCCTTGGTACTAAACATTAAAACATATCACAAAGATACGTAAATGACAAGGGATTTTTAATTACAATTGCCCTTTTATTACACTTGCCCCATAACCTGTTGATTTTGAAATAACCACAAATAAAATACAAAACTTGTTAACGAAATAAAACAGATTGAACTTTTTTAACCAGTTTATTCACATATCATCACCATGGCAGACATTAAAGATCTGACATTATTATTATTATTATTATTATTATAGTTCAACATGCTAGAGTTACAGTCAAAAAGTTGTGGTAACAACTCAAGTTGACTAGATAATATACAAAATACAGGTTTGCAACATCATCCTAACACAAACATTTACAACTACATGTGAATCTAAGATTAGCAGATGGTTTCAGAACTTTACACTCAAATAAACTAACATTTTTATATTGCAAAATTCACATACTTACATTGTATTCTGGATATCTAGTATGATCAATTGCAAAAATAGACTCATAAAAATATGAATATGAATTTGACGATCATTATGAATAATATGGTTATGAATCATGATATGCTATATTTGGTTTGGTTAAAAAATTAAAATAAGTTGTAAAAACAAGTAGAAATTTTAAAATAGTATAACCATAGCTTATAGTATTCCATAATTACCATCTTGACTAGCTGGATTAATAAATAGAACAAAATTTTCCCAGGGTAGGTAAGGAATAAATGAAATTACCTTCCTATTACTCATCACTAGCCTGAACAGACTTAGTACCACATCATCAAGTACTAAATTACCATGCCTTTTCAAAAGAATTAACCGTAGGTTTAGCAGAAAAGGAATACTCTCAAGACTGTTGGTGAAGGAATAATTTTGTTCTTACTTGAACATCGATGCTCATTAAAAATAAACAATAGCTCTGTTTGATAGGATTACACCAACTTACACCACCCTACACTAGGGCTTGTAACCACAACCCAGTGTTGCCAGATGTACGGCTTTGGTTGTAAACATACGGCTGGCCGAAGCTTGGGCAATACAGCAAAATGTACAGCTTTTGAACCTGCCTTCCTAAAAATATTTTGTCATATTTGAGCATATTTTTTGATTTTTAACATCATATTAACCCTTTATTTATCCCGTTTTAATCATTTTTCACAGTATTTTCATTTTTTTATTTTTGTTGATTCACAAAGATGGTTGGAAAAAATATTTTTTCAATATTTTATTTTTCATTTTTTTAAAATTATATTTTTTAAAGATTTGAAATTTCTTTCGATGGAATCTTTTTGAATGGCAATGAACAGTTTACTTTAAAATTAACTCAATTTTGCATTCTATGCATTAAAACCTGTAAAATGAGACCCATATTGTATGAGCATATTTCAGCATATTTTGATTTTTTAAGGCATTTTTTGAGCATATTTATCAGTACAAAAGACAATATAATATTGCCATATTTCTCATTTTTTTTACCATATAAATCCGCTCCTTAGTTATTACTACTCTGTTGTGCTAACCACGAACTAACTTTTTTACAAGTATTTTCTTTTTTTTGCCAAGTTCTATTTTCCGTCACAGACAAACTCATAGGCAACGACCAAGATGACGGAGTAGACAGTGCGAATACAACAGTATCATTAATTTTATTCGACTTCAATAAATCCGTTAAAAATGACTGATTAGGTATACTTTCACGGGCATACAATGAACGTTCTTTTTTCGAATTAACTTCTTTATTTTTGGTCCCCATTGTTGAAGTTCGTCTTCTACCAACAATTCTGGTACCAGAACTACTACCATCACCTGTACAACAAGTCAATAGAAATTGGATCAGTTTGACAAAAACTGATAGGTGAAATTACTTTCACTAAAAATTTGCTTACGTGCTTCGTTAAATAATGGTCCAATAATAGTCTGATTATTTGCAGATGAGTATTTCCGCTTAGCGTCGTAATCAATACTGCCTCTTACATTTGTTCCTCTTCGTGATGTCGACGGAGAGACGCCAATTAACGGTGTAGAAGATTTTCGAATTTTGGATGAAAAACTCTCAGGCTGAAAGAGCCGGCCAGTTTTTTCATCATGTGAATATTCAGATGTTCCACGAAGTATTTCATTCAGGTCGACTTGGCGAATCATTTTACGCAAATACGTTCGAGTCGTTGAACCTAACGCATTAAATTCTTTTTTCGCAATATTTGAGCGGTCCTCATTTTTTTGAAAATATTCATCGAGTAACGTAAACTGTTCTTCATTTTCATCATCTTCTTTCGGCCAGATTGATCGTAAATTATTTATTCCACGACTCTCGCAACCTCGTTCCTCCTCAATTTGTTCTTCGTGAAGACTAGCAACAGTAAATATACTAATAACGTCAGACATGACTCGAAAACTGTTTCAGAAAACTTGCAATTTAAAAAATTAAGAAACACACGGCGATAACTGAAATCTAGTCATCGAAATTCGAAGTAAATAAAGACAAGCTCATAACAATACACTCCGCAAAGGTGGAATTGTTTAAACTAGCGTTGCTTAGCACTGAGGTAAACAAGAGATAGTCTTCATACGAGTATGAAATCATAATAGCCATAGTCACAACAACTGATTTATATTTTGAAAATGGGAAAAAATTTAAAATAATTGTGACAATCTTGAAACAAGGGAACAATTAAAAAAAAAGGAAAAAAATAGATAAATAATTTCAAATTGATCTTTACAAATTTGAAAACGAATACACTAAGAAAAAAAACTAGATTAACTCGATCAACATAAAGTATAAATGGAGACGGAAGAAAAAAAGGTAAATACGTAAAATACATAAATAGATAAATGCGTAGAGTTGAATGAATGAATATTACGTAAACAAATGAATGTAAAAAGGGAAAAATTAATTACGTACAACGCGAACAGATAATATAAAGACAAACTGCACTGCTAAGTGAAATCATTTTCCACTCGATCAAAACACTAAATACATAATAGGCCTATGAACGATCATTATAGGCTCTGCACCATAACATCTCACTATACTGAATAAATAGTACTACATTAAGCAACAGAAGAAAACTCTTAAAAAATGTCCTAAAGCTTTGAAAACGACGATAAAAAAAATTTAAAACAACCAATATACATAATTATTAGTTATGTTCTAGTAAAGAAATGCCATCAAATTTTTGAAATTGGCTTTAAAACGAAAAAAAACTCCATGCCAGCGGATTCAAGAAAAGGAGGATATTGTTTTGAGGATGAATACTTACCTCAGGTTCACAAATTAGTGTTGTTAAGATACAAGATAACGAGATTATTAACAATTTACGATAATCACGGTCACGTGTGCAGCTGAATTGAGTTAATGGGGTAAATTGGACAGGGAAATTATATTTAACGTTCAAAATTTTCATAACCCTCTGACACTTAACAAAATGATTACCTACGAGTTTTAAAGCTGGCGAATGGTCAGTTCATCAGACGTTTTTCCTCAAGACACAGAGGCGAACGAATTTAACTACTTCCAGAAATTTTCTGAGCGTTCTCCGCTCGACTTTTCAATTACGAATATACAGTTCCAAAATTTCGGGGCCGGAGAAAGGGGTAATGAGGTGATTCCGCCAGGCTCAGACTTTGTAAAGGACTTTCTCGAAATGACCCTCAAAAAAAAAAATTTAAAAATCGATTATTCGCTAAAATACACGTGTACATATATAGGGGTGTTTCAAACCCACGATACTACTCTCAAGAAATTCTCAAAAATTTAAGGGTGTACGTATAGAGCACTCGCAAAAATTTTTGAAAAACTCACATTAAGAAGTGCATGACGTCATAAACTATATCCACACTTATCTGCTTGAAATACGATGTTTGTTTACTCCATAAAATGATGCTTTTCGTTGTACCCAATGAGCATCGATAACTTTAACGTCTATTGTGATTCTAACGTCACGCACTTTTTAGCATAAACAGAGTATAGAACACAAAACAAACACCAAAGAATTTTTTTCTATCCCTTTGGTCGCGAAATTATTCTATCAGTACTTTTAAAGAAAACAGAGTTCCCCCTCCAAAATTGTTTGGAAAACTGCTGTTTACCTGACATTTTGGCCCGGATTTTCTCTAATGCGTGAATTGTGTAAGAAAAAGAAAATAGTAGATCATCTTTTTTCGGTTAAAAACAAATAAATTTTGAAAACGAATATTGTATTATTTCTTCAAAAGTAAAAATATTTTAGCCAACTCGTATCAAATTCTTCCCAGGGTCTATACTATATAACAGTAAAACATGATTAAATATATTTGGATTGGGAAAAAAAGAGTAAGAGAGACAGAACTGAGAAACTGACAAGAGTGGTGGCTAGATTCGCCACAGCAGTAAATTGATTTAGCTTACAAAAAAATAGTTAAATGATATCGCATTACTGATGAGTACTTCGATTGGTTTGAGTTAATTTGAAATAATGTAAAATAGGGGAAAAAAAAAAAAAAAAAAAATTTAAAGAAACATCAAACCTAAATATCGAAAACTAACCAGATGGAAAACAAAGAATAAAAACTAACGTCAACACGTAAATTAAGAGAAATTCTCAAATGAACAAAAATTACAAGCTGGCAAGAAAGTAAGTAAACATATCCATGGAGAGTGACAAATGTGGTTAAAGATCATCTCGACAGATACTTCATTCTATGATGAAATCTCCGGGGAAAACTTTAGCAACATGAAATAGAAAATATCTACACTAATTAAATCAATACCATGATTTAATTTCAGGTTGGAAGTAACCACTGATTGTCGTCAAAAGACCACCGTCCATCAGGTAAAACTATTTAGCAAGGTTCAACAAAACTGAGAAAAATTGAACTACAATAAAGATTATTCTCTTTGCAACACCTGTTTATAAACTTTATTTTTATACACACCTTGACGATGTATAAAGCAGGGAATTTTAGAACCATTTAGGACCTATGAATAAAGTATTTACTTTATAAATCGCCTTGGATGCATGCGTCATTTTATACATTGTTACTAACAACTTACTATAGAACATAGCCTCTAATATCGTCATTTTTTCATAAAAGTTTCTTCGCTATGGGGATTGTTTGAACTTTGGACATCTACATTCGCAGGCTAGCACCATAGCCCCTAGGCAACAAGGTTTGGTTGAAAGATAGGAGATAGTTTATACTTATATTTTCCCCATTTGAAAAAATATTCATTTCTCTTTTTTTTTTAATTATTTAGGGGAAGGGGGTGATGCAAAAAATAGGGCGTGACACACGTGTATATAGTAGGTGATTGATATTCGTGTGATTTGCAGCACAAACCGAAGGCGAGTGACTCAAAAATCACACTCTGATCAAAATAACCTTATTTATACACTTGTATTATAAATAACTATTGTTAATTAAACAAAACAATTATTTTCAAAATGCTACTCCTGCGGTCAAAAATTTGAAGTTGCTTTCTGCAAACTAATGTTCACGTCGCATTAACAATTTAACAAAGGAAAAATTTGAAGAAAAAAAATTAACTGATAACCACATAAATGCATTATCAAATTGACAAAATTATAAGGGAAGTATGACGCGACACTCGTTTTTATCGATTTTGATAGTTATTACTATTAGATTTTTTTATCGCATTAATAAAGATAGGTTTTAGGCAACATGGAAACCACGGAATTATGATAATAAAAGTTGATGATGATAATAATAATAATAATAATAATAATAATAATAATAATAATAATAATAAATAAATAATAATAATAATAATAATAATAATAATAATAATAATAATAATAATAATAATAATAATAATGATAAATAAAATGAAAAACTATTCCTTTGAAAACAGTGATTAATAAACTAAAATTATATTGAGGGAAAAACAAAATGCATGCGAATGGGATTAAATTTTTGGTTGGGGAGTGAAATGGATTTTTTACATTTTGATTTGACTGTCTAAAGAATTAAAAATTATAATTACGCAAAATAAATCACAAATGTTTTTTTTTTTTTTTTTTTGATTTTAAAATTCATAATGCCAAGATAATTATATACTTTCAGAAAGCAATAAGATGATGAAGAGGTAAGTATAACAATACTTTCTGTTTTCACTGGTTTATATAAAGTCTATTACTTCAGTTCATCGAGTTCTCTTATCTTTCCTTGTCCATTGAAAATTGTAAAATTTGATGTCACTGGTCAATTAACTGCATATTGCATATTAGTACTGAAAAAAAAAAAAAAAAAAAAAGAAAAGAAACACAAACACAAATTATTTTGAAATCTCTGAAAAATTCATTTCAAAACATAAGTCATTAACATTTTTAAAATAATTCTAAGAATAGAAAATCGATTTGTTCCAAACTGCATGTGAATAACTAATATGTATTCTACAAATAACTTAAGTAAGGCAATTGATAAGATCTGAGATGAGACATAAGACACTTTGGATTGTAATTTTTTTCAAGCGTTATTTTGTTCTGTTCATTGAACATGCTCGTTGTCAGCAGCATATGCATCAACCTGGAGAGTTATTCCACTAAAGAACGATTGTGGAATACCTTGTTGTGAAAAGAATATTCTCACCAGAAGATAATCAACAGATTATTGTGTGTTTTGCCACTTCATGTGTAAATATATGGGTAAGCCAAAACCTTGGTAAACACTGGTGATTTTTGATCCATTCTGGATGGTTCATATACGGGCTTATTTACACACACACACACATACACACATATGTGGTAATTATGTACTTTCGTGTATAAAGGTTGGTTTGTCATTTCTTGTATAGATAAGAAATGACGTTCCAGTTTGTGTATTGAATTGTGACATCATTGTCTTTGTTAGATTACTCACAGTTTGGTACTTGTACATTACTTGCACGTACGTACAAGTAATTACAATCAAACATATTTGTGCATTTATTTAATGTCATAGAGACTAATATTTACCAGCCTTTCAGTGGCAACTGTCATTGGGGGTCCAAGCCTTTTCATCTCTCCACAATGATTTATACTTGTTCATTTATTCTCTATGATCTAATATATAAAAAGTTCACTAAAGGGAACAGTGAGTTATGGTTTCTACTATTTCTCTTGATTTATTCTCTAAAAGTTAAAATTTCCCAACTTTACAGAATACAGATTAGAGATTGGAGAATAGAGAAGTAAGTTAAAACTCTACTCAACATTTTACATCATTCAACCACTTATGCTATTCACATCTCCTTTTACATGGTGTAAAGTCCCATAAAAATCTCACAAAACCAATCACTAAGTTAAATTTTTCTTAAACACTGTAAATGGCTGAAAGTTGAAAAGTGTTAGTGGAATATCTCCCATGTTCAGCGATTATAATTCACTAACTAAAGAAAAAATCCTTCCATGGAGGATTTTACTGTTGACCTCAGTACAGGTGGAACCTAGGAAAAAGAACTATGTAGATGAACAATCAATCAATGAAAAGGCCCAAAAACAGTAAAATTGAGACTTTTTTTTATTATCTCGGCTTCTGAAGTCTCAAAATTATTGTTCTTGGTCTCTTTTTATTCTTTAGAGTTTCCTATTTAATTTGGTGATTCTAATGAAAAGTCAGATGTTCTTTACCGAGAATTAAATGAAGTATTTGAAGACTGCTACATACTTGTGTTGCTTTTAAATGTCACTGTCGATCTTTGAGGGAGAATCCCCTATTTCGAAGGAATTTCAAATTACATTTGAAAATGTTAAAAAACTAAAGACACATCAAATGAAAAGAAAAACCAAGATTTTTTTCTTCAAATTCTTTTATAAATTAACTGGCGACCAATTGAGAAAACAACCAAAACCTTGTAATAGTAATTTTTCAAAATGGAAAAAGCTACTGCACGCCCATTTCGGCGATGAATTTACACAGAAATTATTTTCTCAAACTTAGCGATAAATAGTGCGTCAAAAACTACAAAAAACCACGTCACGAATATCCTATCCAAGTTTTTAATCCGAAAATACGCGCCTCCAAAAATATTAAAAAACTTCTAAAATGACTATTTCAAAACCATAAGCGGATCTATTTATTTTTTGAATGGGGGCAAAACGATTGTCTTTAATTACCTTTCCACCAGCTGCTTCCAGGGTAGAAACAGCGCTGCGCACATATCGTTTCAGTTCTGTGACAATTTTTTGAAGCCGGAAAAATCAAAAAATTAAGAATTCAAGTAAAACAATTTTTTTAATAAGAAGGGGATGCTGTGATGCGAAACACGCTGTTAAACTTTTCATCGGAATTTAGTTACCCACTTGGACTTTTAGTTTCACCTTCGCAAATCGAACATCCTCTTTTCAGATAACTAATGCCGAATCTAACAGCAGGTTTTTGACAAGTAGTATAAGTGCCACATCGTTTTTACGATATTTAACAGAACTAATATTATGAATGCCAGTGTTTAAATGTTCATCAGCAATTTTTATAATTTATAATTATGACATCGTTATTCACATCTTCCTTATTACAATTTTTGTTTTCTGGGATAGGCAACTGTACTAATACTCATTCAACAATTGATGCCAACGACACTCTCTTTCCTCATTTCCCTCTATTTTCTGGAACTTTTTCTGACATTTCAATTCCACGGATAATTTCTGAATTTTACGGGGGAAAAATTATCGAAATTTTCTTAACTTTGTACCATGTATTTTTAAATTATCCAGTTATCAACTTTTTTCTCGAACCAACTTCAGTATTACCTAAATTATTAAAATTACTCACAACTATTATCAGATGTATAAACAGATTTGCCGAATTGCCAGTATTTGGACACTGCTGCCGGTACAAAAAAAAATGACGTACCAGCGCCGGTATTTCATCCCTGTTGCCGGTATTGCAGGTATTTGTCATTTGTATTTAGATTTAGTAAGCTTCAGTGCTTCACATTCAGCTAATAAATTTATTTAGTCAAAGTTAATTTCATTAATAATAATTTACAGATGGGTCAAATCAAATGCAAACAAAGCATACTAATTTATGAATCGCCATTAGAGGGCGATTGGAATGAGAGAATAAGCATAAAGCGCTCTGGGGAACTTTTTAAATGCGAACGAAGCGATCAAAAATTTACAAGTGGCAAATTTTGGCAAATGAACTGGGAGCTATGAAAAAAAAGTTTATTAGCAGATATTTTCATCAGCTAGAGTTGGCAACCCTGTGTATAAAATGTGTGAAAAGGGGTTTAAAACGGTACTGCTCTTAAAATACATGTAATACCTCAACGCTTTCTCCTTTTAAGGACAGTTGCGCGGGAGCATATGAAAATTGAAAAAATGTGTTCAAAAAGGGTTCGTACAAAAAAGGATGAATTGGCTGGGAGCAAGTTTTGGTATTTGGACTAGAACTCAAAAACAATGCGTTGTAAAGAAAAAGTTTTGAAACAAAAAATATTTTAAATCAAAACTAGCGAAAAAGGAGGGGGCTACACTCTATCTCAAACCGCTTCGGTTGCAAATCCAACCATAATCACATATGCTTGTAACATTCAATGTCCGATAAGTGGCAAAATATTATGCAGAAAACACTGGGTGTGAGCGCGGGCGCGACATAATATGTAATAGGCAGAGATTTGATGATGTAAATGAATTTACCATTAAAAAAAGGGAGGGTTGTAGCTGAAACTTTTTTAATGTGATAACATTTTTATTTTCTATATGGGATCTGTTTTCAAATTCGATGTTTCTTTATTTTCCTATTTTTATAGAGGATGAAGACCGGAGATGATACAAGAAAGAAAGATTTAAGCGAAGTTCCGTCCAAGAAGCGAGTGTATTTCATAGAAGATACATAATTTAAGCAAAGTACATTTTAGAGCAATAAACGAATGATAACGGAAATGAACAAATGAGCGGCGGAAGTGGTAGAACAGTGTAGCCGCGAATAGATATAAATAAATTATGTATTTGTGTGATCGTGTGTTCTCAGGAGTGAGAGGGGAGAAGGATTGGTGGTCTCAACACCCCCTACAATCTTTTGAACCGATCACGACTGCGGGTGTTACAAAAGTGTTTTAAATTTTACGAGTTTGTTACATTTAATTACATTATTATATAAAGAAAAAATTAACATGAATTGGAAAAAAAATGTATAAAAATGGTGAAATTGTGTATATAAAAAAAATGGTAACTAAATTGGACGAGTATGGTAAGTATTTTGATTAATTAATATATATATAAGGTAGATTAAATATAGTAACATGCATTTTTTTTTGTTTTCTAAGTATTAAGATAAATAGCATGCAGTGAACAAGGTAAGTATAGGTAAGGTAGGTTTATTTTATATTGAAAAAAAATTTTTTAAATTATTAATTATTAATGTAAAATGTTTTGTTTTGTGGTGTTACAGGTATGGATCTGATATTGGAGTTGACATTTTATGGATCGAGAATTGGGGATTCCAGGATTTTATGGGTTAGAGAAATGTGCTGCTTACTAGATAAGGCTTTTGTGAGTAAGTCAGCTAATTGGTCTTCGGTAGCTATTTGTTTGAATATGAAGATTTTATCGTTATAGGCTTGAGCAAGTCCATAACATTTAATCATGAGAGTTCGAAGATGTTTTTGACCTCCTCCGGAAATGACATGTATGACAGAAATGTTGTCTTCGTATACTGTTACAGGAATGTCAATTGAGAAGAATTCACGGTTGAGGAGCCAAGCAAGTTCGATATCCTCAAAAGAATCGTGAAGAGCTATTAATTCAGCTGCTGTGGATGATGAAGCATGAATATTTTGGCGGTGAACGCCCCAATTTACAAGGTCACCATACATGGTAATTAAGTAACCAGTTATAGATTTTCCTTTTTCTAATTCTGTTAAATTTATAGGTTTATCATCAATGTCGGGGGCATAGGATGCATCGACATAGGCTGATATACCTTCAGAATTGGATCTATAGACAAGTGCTAGATCAATAGTGGATTTTAAATATTGTATGATGCGACGTACGTGATTCTTTTTGGTGTTGTCGGAACAATTTTGGAATCTTGAAAGGTAATTAACAGAAAAAGATATATCTGGCCTTGTGCCTCTAGATACGTATAATAGTGCTCCAATCATTGATCTATATTCTTTGTTATCGGTTCCATCAGATTTGCTCAACTTTAAGCCTGTCTCGATAGGCATTTTGGAAGGGTTAGAATCACATAATTTGAATTTTTGGAGAATCTTTTGGATTTGTTGCTTTTGTGTGAGCTTTATAATTTGTGATTCACGATTTCTTTCTATTTCGAAACCTACAAAGTAAGATGGATTATTTATGACTTTCATTGTGAAACGTGTTTCGAAGTGAGTGGTTATTTCATTAATCCACTCGGGGCAGTTGGTTGCTAGGAGGATGTCATCCACATAAATTATCATAAAGGCAATGCCATCTGATTCATCTTTACGTATGTAGACGCATCTGTCGATTTTGGATTTAGTAAAATTGGATGTTGAAAGATGAGTATCCAGTAACTCAATCCAATTTTTACTTGATGTTTTTAAGCCGTAGATGGATTTTTCGAGTTTTAACAATTTTGATTTATCGACATTACAACCTAGGGGAATATTTAAAAAGATGTCATTTTTAATGTTAAAGTTAAGATAGGCAGTTTTGACATCGTATTGAACTATTTGTAAGTTTAATAGGCTGGTTACGGATAAGATCCATCTAATTAACCAAAGTTGCACAACAGGTGCATATGTTTCTGTCATGGTGTATTCGGATCGATCCATAAAACCTTTAGCTACGAGTCTAGCTTTGGGGCACATTATTCCTCTTTCATTGGCTTTGGCCGTGAATATCCAGCGTGTATCTATAGGTTTGACATTGGGTCGACGATCTACAATTTTCCACACATGAAGGTCTGACATTGATTGCTGCTCATCATTGATAGCCTTTAGCCACTCTTTCTTGAAAGTATTTTGATAAATATCACTAAAGCTTACAGGCATACAATCTTCTATAAATTGTGAGTCTTCTAGAGAGGCTTGTTTTAGTACATTGACCCTGTAGATTGCCTCTATTTCTTTTTCTAAGGGTTTTACTTGTAATTCCTCAGGTCTACAGGTAAAATTGGCTAATGTTTTCGTCTCATCAAATTTAACATCACAGGATTTGTAGATTTCATTTTTATGGGGTCCAATACCTGATAACCTACATTTGAAAATCCGATTAGAATGGTTTTGATTGCACGGGGTAGGAATTTTGGGTCAAGATGCTCCTCTTCATTCTTCTTGGCTTTGACTGCTGATTGCTGTCTCCGTTCAATTGGAACATGTTTGTAAGCAATAGCACCAAAAACTCGAAGATGGGATATGTCAGGTTTGGTCCTGTATAATTTCTCGTAAGGGGTAATATTTCCTAAATTGACACGAGTCGGACTTCTATTGATGATATGGGCGGCAGCTAGTACAATTGTGGACCATAATTTAAAGTCAATTTTGGCGTCATATAATATAGCTCTAATTCTTTCAAGTAGGGTTCTATTTTGCCTTTGGCTATAGCATTTAGTTCTGGGGTATATGCCACACCATCATCTAAAGTAATTCCTTTTTCGGAGCAGAATTGTGTCATCTTTGAATCGGAGTATTCCTTTGCTTGATCTGTTCTTAGTACAGAAATGGGATCATTTGAGAATTTAGTATTGAATGATAAATAATACTCTTTAAACTTATCAAAGGCTTGTGATTTTCTCAGTATAGGGAAGGCAAGAGTATATTTTGAATAATGGTCAATGAATGTTATAATGAATTTTTCTCCGTTGTATGCTTCTTGAAAGGGTCCCATGATGTCTGATGAGATTACTTCCATTCTCCTAGTTGGTTGAGTTCTCACACCATGATGACCAAGTCTGGTAGATTTAGCTTTTATACATATTTCACATGTGGCAAAGTCGTCATCCTTAAAGACCACATTTTGGGGCATGCCTACAACTACTTTAGATAAGGCTTTGAGGCTTTTCCCACTTAGATGACCTAATCTTCTGTGCCAAAGTGTTTTAGTTTTATTGACATTTTTCTTATGCTTTCTATTTATTCCGACACTCTCTCCATTTAATTCGTCTTCTGATTCGGAATAAATCTCCTGAGTGACTGCTTCCACTGCAGTATCTTATAAATTTTGAGGTTGGTCAATGCTTTCCTGCTCTCGTTGTGGATTACTAGTTTCAACCTCAATTTGTTCTTCAAAATTTTGATTTTGATCATCTATATGATCTTCCTAATCTAATGTCGTATTAGGGACAGGCATACATACAAGCTCTTGATAGACTTTTTGTTCTTCATCTTCTTCCACTATCTCATAGTCTATGTAATACATAGAACCTCTCTTTGGAGCAGTTATTGTGATTTCACCTGTTTGTTTGTTTATGATGTCTGCATGATCAGTGTCAGTTATTATTTTGAAAATTCCAGACTCCATGATTTTAGCGCCTGACCAAATATCAAGGCTTGAATCAGGATCATAATATACTTCTTTTAAGTGAATGGTGGAAAATTCTGCTTTAGAATTGCAGACATTGACATACACTGATCCAACGTGAGTGGGATTTACAAATACACTTTTTTTAGCACAAAGTGCTCTACGAGTATTGTCAACTTTGCGTATGTTTCTTAATTTTGAAAGATCGTTGACCATGTGGTCATCTGCTCCATTGTCTAATAACATCGTGTCGAGTTGGTTTTTTGGGGGGACAGATTTCGATAATGTTGGGGCTTGGCCCATTGAAATTCATCGTCGATGTCATCAAAACTTAAATGGTTAAGATTTGAATGTAACATCATTGAATATTTAACACGAAAATTGGATTTATCATTTGTTTTATTTTGGGAGTTCTTCGAGCTACTGTTCTGATTAGGGGGTTGAGGAGTGTTACTAGTAGTTGATGTTTCATTAGGGCATGTCCTGGACATGTGTCCTTTTTTGTTACATCTAAAACATGTAACATCCATTTGGAAATGTTATCTTTAGAAGGATAACTATTTGGTTTGGTTTGATTATTTTTGTGATCGTTAAGATAACTAGTTGTATTATAATTCGAGTTTGTGTTATTGGAATTATTATTATTTCTGAAATTTTGAAAATTTCTTTTATTATTCATCAGTTGGTATGATGATTTGGGCTGATCAAACCCGGGAAATGTTTTATTAGAGTATTCAATATGATCACATTTTTCTAGTATCATTTTTATGAGCCTGACAGTAGTTTGTTTTTCTATTTCTAATTGACAAAATTCAGAGAAGACAGTATCAAATTTTTCGGGTAATGACATCATTAATTGATCAATTTCATCTGCTTCTGATAGGGGGTAATTAGCATCACGTAGTTCCGAAAAATATTCCAAGAATCTACGGATGGTACCTCTCCTTGGATCGAAGCGAAGGGACTGAAATTTTGATTTTAAAACCATGATGTTAGTAGCTGTCTGATTTCTATATCGAGCATCCAAAATTTCAAAAATTTGAGAAACAACATCGCAAGTTTTGACATGACGAAGGATTCTTTTGTCAAGTCTTTCAAAAATGTGGGCTTTTGCCCATTCCTGAGTTTGAAAGAATTTAAGCCATTTAGACGTAAGGCGTTCTTCAGATGAGGTATAAATATAATTAGTTTCACGAGCATTAGGAAAAATTGTGGAGTGGCAGCCTTTACCAATTAGGGTGCTTATGACAGTTGCACGCCATCCCTCATAGCCATTTCCACGGAAAATGTTCGAAACTCTATCATTATTGTCAGTGTTCTTAATTAATGAATTGACTGAACTTAAATTAAAAAAAAATATTACGGATATCAATCCCCAGCAAATGCCGCAAGAAAAGGATTGCCGTCCCTGTGTTAACCAAACAATGTATTTTATGACGATAGTATATTAGTTTGTCCTTGTGTGTTTCTCGAGTGGGTCCACACTGGGCAAGAGACAACACACGTTAAAGTTGCAATTGGACACTTCCCTTTTAAAAAAAAATAAAAAAAATAACAAGACTTATACAACCCAAGATGATTTGTAATAGAATTCAATATTCGAAGTAATGATTAATAATAATAAAATAAATGAAAAAGTGAGTGTGAAATGAAGTTAGCTACTTTCAGACCAGGGAATTAGGAAAGAAAAACCAAAGATTTTGGATAACAGGGGAAAATTTTGATCTAATTCTGTATTCCAACAAAACAAATAATTCGAAACAAAAGGGAAAAAAATAAATAAATGAATATTATTAAAGGTGATTTGAAATAATTATGCACCAGATGTATTATAAGAATGAGGTAAAATAATTCTTGAGGTAACGTGAGAAAAAAAAAATTCACAATACAGAAAAAAAAATTTGTAAATGGTAGGGAAAAAAAATCGAAATTAAAAAAAAAGTAATTTTCATATATTCGTAATAAATTAATCGTAATTGGGAATTGTGTGATGGAAATAAATTAAAATATTTGAAGTAAAAGAAAGAAGAAAGAAAAAAAATATTAAGTATAAATTCAAAAAAAAATCGTTAAATGGTTTGCGACACAATTGTGCAACAGCAAAAAAATACAAGTTGCAACAAAATGGTGGTTTGAAAATGAAAACCGCGCCAACGTATTTATTCAATGGACGTAGATAAGAGTTTGTAGGTTCGTTGCACTTAACAAAAGGTTAAATGTACAAGTTCGAACGAAAGAACGAAATGAGCCGTGTTTACGTCACGAGTTGTACACTCTAGGACAAAAGTGGCTGCAAAATTTTGCAATGAACTTGCCGAAATTTGTACTTAGATAAATTTTGAAAAGGCCAAAATTATTTGAAAATAACGGTATTTTCAAATATACAAGTTAAATTTTGTTTCCGAAAGATTAAATAGTGCAAAAATACAAAATAATATATGAAAAAAAATACGAAAAAGTTGCGAAAAAATTACGAAAAATATATTTTTTATTACCTGTTTTTAGCAAAACTTTTCGTTTAATACCTTTTGACGGTTGATTTTTTTTATTTTCAGGTTCACTTTCTGGAATTTACGAAGATGATGCTCTGGACAATGATGGTTAAACTGCGCTTCAGTTGTGGAGGACGTACTTCGGTGAGTATTTGAGTTAAATTTTGATGTTTTCGTTGATGCCAAATGATGAACTTTGATTGAGGTGATGAATACCAGTTTTGATGATGATGATTTTGAAGCTTTTACGTTGGTTTCTGATCAATTTCTGATGGCTCAAGGTGATTTATTACCAATTTTAGGACTACGACAAATTAGTTCATACACAAGCAGGGCTCTCAAACAGTTGAGTAATCGACGAGTCTTGGAAACTTCGAACACATGGCCAGATTATACACAAGCAGGGCAAATCCAATTCAGCAAACGACGAAACTCATTGAACGTTTACAGCATTCAAATAAAAAAATTTTTCGAAGATAAGAATTATGACTCAAAAAAATAATAAGTTGGAACTATGTTACCCAACATAAAAAAAAATTACGAAGAATGACTAAAAAACAAAAATATTCACGAGAAAAAAAAAATTTGACTTAGAAAAATTCACAGTATAAAAGATTTTAATTATTTTAAAAATTTGTTTCAGGTACAAGGATTGTTACCGAGCGACGCTACCATATAGAGGATGAGGACCAGAGATGATACAAGAAAGAAAGATTTAAGCGAAGTTCCGTCCAAGAAGCGAGTGTATTTCATAGAAGATACATAATTTAAGCAAAGTACATTTTAGAGCAATAAACGAATGATAACGGAAATGAACGAATGAGCGGCGGAAGTGGTAGAACAGTGTAGCCACGAATAGATATAAATAAATTATGTATTTGTGTGATTGTGTGTTCGCAGGAGTGAGAGGGGAGAAGGATTGGTGGTCTCAACAATTTTTTCTCACACATCGATAAAATATCGATATTGGTTTACATGCATTTTCCATTTAACATCGAAAAATATAGATTTTTTTATATATCGAATTTTTATAAACCAGATCGATATTTATTTACATGTATTTCTCATTTAACATCGAAATCGAATTTTTATCAACATATTAAGTAGCTAAAATATTTACAGGAAGAAAATTGGGTCGGTGAATCGAGTAGAATCCATCTTGGATTAAAGTCAAATAATATGAAAATGTTATCACATTAATTGTAATCAGCTTCAGCCACTGATACTGACCACTAGTTTTTGCCATCATTAGTTTTACAAATAAATTATAAATTAAAAAATTCCAGCGCAGCAAATATCGCTAGAAAAAGTAGGTTTTTGAGAAAAATAATTATGAATTTCGATGGTCACATTAATTGTCTGAAGTTTATATGCGTTAATGGTATGTTATGACTGTATGAAAATTTGTTAGCTGCTGACAAAATATTAGACAATAGTAGTAATGGGTACGTATAGGACACAAAAGGTGCGGACAGGCTCTCTGCTGATTTTTTTCGTTAAGTGAAAAAGTTTGTCCCCCATGAAGGATAAAATGAGAATGAAGGAATGTGGAAAAATTTTTGCTGTTAGAATGTTGTGTGTGGTCCCTATTTGAATTTGTAGTTTTTTTTCGGGGGAGAGACAAGTTCAGACTTGTTTGTGCTCCTGCTTTAGTGGCGCTGCACATCCGGTTGAACTTGTAATTTTTTCCATCATACATGTATATATTTATTAAAAATGTGTTTATTGTCCCAAGTATTTTCGTTATTTACTTATGATATTAAAATTATGGTCTACGTATTTTCGTATGTGTGAGTAATATTACGTTTGGTTACCAACCTCGCTCCCGTTTCCTCACCACTCATTATAATATTAGAAATACATTTATTTTGTGTTCGATTGTGTGTTATAAAATTTTGACAAATAGGTTTGCACGTGTGTGAGTAAAATTATGTTAGCTCTCTCTTTTTCGCCATCACTCTCTCGCTCAACTCATTATAATATTTATGAAAAACGAAATTTATCCGTTGTTAGAATGGTATCTTTTTTCACTCTTTCTCACTCTTACAAAAAAAAGAAAAATTAAAAAAAAAACTCGAGCGCAGCAAGTCTTGCTAGAAAAGGTAGGTCTTGAGAGAAAGAATTATGAATTTTGATAGTCACATTAATTGTCTGTAAGTTCATATACATTAATAGTACGTTTTGATTACATGAAATGTGTTAGCTACTGACACAATATCAGACAGTGGGAAATTTAAAAGCATTTTTTCATGAAAAACTGAAAAATAAATTAAGATGATAAATTATGTTACATTATCATAAAATTTAAATTAAAACCAATGAAATATAATAAAGTTATAAAATAAAAAAAAAGAAAACATGAGCATATGGTTAATTTCTGTAAAAAAGTTATTGGTAATTAGAAAAAAGAGGGAAAAAAAGCTGTAGGAACTTGACTTGTATAAGGTTTTAGGAGCTTGCACCTCTCGATGACAGTTGTTGCCAAAAGGCTGGCTTATTATTCGTCTCTATGATGTAAAACCACATAAAAGTTCAAATGTAATTACTTGCAATTAATTGTAAGTAATGTACAAAAATGGAACTCTGACTAATCATACAATTACAATAATGTCACAATTTGGTACATGAACCTGTCTGTTGTTTCTTGTCAAGATAAGAAATGATGCACTTCCTTTATACATGAACATATATATTTGTTACGTATGTGTGTTTGTGTGCGTATAAAGAGTCCCTATATAAACTGCCCAACCAGCTCTAAAATTGCCAGTGTTTATCCAGGTTTGGCTCTCCTATATGTTATACATATGCAGTGGTGGGACACGCAAATAATCTTTTGATTACCTTCTTATGTGAATACTTCTTTCATGACAAGGTATTCTACAGTGGCAACACTGGCGTGATTTTTGCTTACATCTTGGGTGTCTACAAGCACAGTGCGCTTTTTCAAATATTTTGCGTGGTGCGTTGGTGAGATTCTTGCTTGCTTGCCAAATATAAATATTTTTTAAAAGACTAGACACCAATGATTGTCAAAGTAGTGTCTGCTGAAGTGGGAATTTATAACCCCCTTTCATAATAAATATAACTGGAAAGGAACAAACAGTAGACCTGGAGGAAGAAGGTTGGTCTCATCTACCAACCCCTCAACTTTGAATAGACAAACTGAAGAATTTTCAGAGTTGAAAAAAACAACCCAACACCTAGAGCTCATACATCTGGGAGCTGCTATAAACCTAGACAAACTAGCAGTGAAAAAATTAAGAAGTGGTCAAACTATTAGCCAAGGTTTGTACCCAAAAACACCTGACCTACAAAAACAGGAGTCAGTATTTTTGCTTGTTGAGAATTCAAATTCTGAAGAAAAAGTAATAAACTTAGGAAATAAAAATCTGAGATGGCTCCTACAACAATATGAGTTGAGAACTCACCACCTAACCCACCGATTTAAACATCTGCAGGAGAAAGTGGACAGCCACAGCTGACCCTCAAAGTTCTAGAGCAAATATTGTAACTTTTGCAAAACCAGCCAAGACAAAATCCTAATTTCTACAGATGTAGGATAGAGATCCTGGAATTTCTACTAGCGAGGTAAATTTGTGATTGACTCTCCTAGATGGCAGGTTCAAAACATAAAATATCCAAGAGAACCAGCGATACTTACATATCTGTGTTGGCATGCCACCACAGATTATGTGCCATATTCTAGATATCATGGAATTCCCTTTGACAGAAGAGGATATATATGACTGGTTTGTAATAAAAATAAAAGATGTATTCGGAAAGACCAAAAATAAAATTATTGATGATGTCATGGGTGGTATGAAGATTAGGGATGATAAACCTTCAATTTTTTTGGCCAAATTACGGAAGAAGGCAGATAATACAGTAGCCCCTTCCGTAATTGGAAACCAATTTTGTAAACAACCAATACATATAGCCACAATTCATTGTTAATGTACATTTCAATATTGTATTAAATTCCTATATAAACGAAGCTCCATCTCATTTACTATACAGTATTGCTATAAATGTACCAACTGGTTTTAACATTGTTAATTTATTTACCAGTAACAGAGCAAGACATCTCATCCATTGAAATTCTAATTACAGATTAAAACAATAATCCTATAGATTTTTTAGGAGATGATATCACACTTCTACTCCTCTTGAAATCTGAAAATAAATAACAATGCTTTTCTTACCAAATAATTTATTTCCAAATTTAAATCAAGTCGGTTATGGCTGTAATATATCACCAATTTATGGAAAAAAATATACTTCTTTAAATATGTATTAAATGACTGCAGACTTTGGTGAGAATAACACCAAAAGATAAAGTTTTTTTTACAAAATCTTGGACTCAAAGTACTTGTTCAACTATGACTCTCACTACTAATATATGTAGTTTAAACATTTTGGAAAAAATTAATGTAGAAGATGGTATTACTAATTTAAGTTTTTTTCATCATTATCCATACACCTTCAGTGGACTTGCAAACAATGATGACATCAGAATCAGTGTTATCAATTTCTTGTCTTTGTAAGGTGATAAGAAACAACACAGCGCATTTGGTTGTGGTTTGTGACATCACCCAGATCCTTACCAGGTAATTTGTCATAGATTGTATAATGTATTTTATCTGTAAGTATGTACTGGTATAAACATACAAACGTATATGTGTATATTAGTTTAACGTCATAGAGATGAAATATGTCATCCTTTTGATGGCAACTATCATTGAGGAGTACAAGCTCCTATACCTCATATAAGTATTGTCTCCACAAATACTCCCCCTATTTTTGCACTGTGAAAATGATAATATGCATGCCTGAGGGGACTTATCGAGTCTACTGCTTTTTCTGGTCTTGCTCCCATTTTGCTAGAGCTGAACTCACTGTGGCTCTCACACACTCGTAAGATAATTTACAAGCATTGAATCAGGCCTGGTAGTCTGTTTGGGTCTGCTGGTCCCAACATCTTGATAGTCAGTTTTGTAATTTTAGAAAGGAGTAGAGTTGGTATTTTGTAGGACCAGTGTGGGGTTCCTTCATTATCATTCCAAACATCTGGAGGTTTGAATTCCCAGTAAAATGGTAGGTGAAATTGGAAGTGGGAGAAGGTTTTGTTTTTGGGACATCGTCATCAAAGAGAATCCTTGTCTTCTCCAGAATTGCCAGTGTGAAGGAACCTGAAGGTGGACATTCCACTTTTGATTCTTCTCTGGTGTTTTTGGAGTGACAAGGGGAGGTATGGGTGCAGACATCTGTTTAAATCTGTTTAAGAATGTCTGCAACCAGTGTTATGTCTATTAAGAGTTCATTTTCTATTCGTTTAAGCTCCTTTTCATTATCCATGTTGCATTGATTCTGTACAGTTGTTTTGCAACCAGGAACAACAAATTTGGGTTTTGGAATAGAGAATGGAGTGTTATTGGTGGACCATAATACAAAGATAAATGTTAAGGAAAAAACAGAGGAAAATTATAAAAATTACAAGGAGAGAAATCATTCAACTTGTTCAGTAGTACAACAGCAGAAAAGCGAGTAAGGATCTTTGCAAAATTTAATTTGATCACAGTGTCGTTCCATTGTATTATTTGAGTGTAACCTTTCATGGAGGGGATACCATATAAAATTTTTTACCACTTAAAAGTTTTCTGTATTAATTCTGTTCAGTTTAAGCATAGTTAAGTGTGAAAGAATTCTGAGTTTATTCGAGAATCTTTATTTTACAAAGGAATGCACTTTTCAATAGTGACATCACAGTGTATTGACGTTTTGCTTATCTTTATTTAACAACTGAAACACGTTGCAATGTTTTCTTCCATATTGCATGTGGGCTTCTTTATTCCTGTCATTGTTTTATTGCACGCATTTTTTCTATTACTTATCTTCGGAGTATCTTTTGTTAATAGAATTCCAAGAAATTCCAAATTCCTCGCTTATTTTTGAACACGTTTAGAATTTTGTTTCGGACATTACTTTATTGGGAATAATTTTATTTTCTCCTTACTAATTGCTCAGATCTACAACTAAAATTCTAATTCTTCTGTTCTCTACTTCCTAAGGGCCTGCGGCATTTTTGTGAGCGTATAGGGTCCAAATGGTCATATTTTATTGTTATGACGTCATCAGCAAATTTGACTGATTTCTTTTTTCCATTTGTTTGTGAATTTTGATTTGTATTACATTTTTCAACTGGTTCATCCTCTATTTTTTGTATACATGTATTTTTAGTCGGTTTAGTCTGTATATTTTCTTGTATTTCCTTTTGTGTTTATCTTTGTTGCTCTTTGGAGCATTTTTCCGTTGTTGTTAATAAGGTATGCAGGTTTTAATCTTTCAATTGAAATTGTTTTTATTCTCCTGCAATTAGTATCATAAAGTCTTTATTTTCTCGTGATACAACCTTATAAGGACCAGCGTGTGGTTTTTCTAAAAAAGATCTTGTTTTTTTTTTCTCTGACAAACACATGTACATTGTGGCCAAGTGTTAGGAGATGTAAATCTTCGTTTGGCTATGAAGAGCAGCCTGCTTCAAAAAGCTGTTAGCAATAGTCCGTATGTTTTGGACTAGCATTTTGGGGCTAACTTCTTTCAAGTGGGTGAAAAAGTCCCTTGGAAAGCGTAGCTCTTCTCCAAGTGCCAACTGCCCTGCAGAGTGACCTGTATCAGTTTGAAGAGCAGATCAAAAGTCCAAGAGGATGGTTGGTAAGATGTCAACCCATCTCTTGGTGTCACAAGCCATTATTGATGCTTTAAAAGCTTGTGCCATTGTTCAATTTTTTCATTTGCTTGAGGATGGTAAGCTGTGGTGTGATTATGTTGTACACCAAGTTACTTAGACAACTCTTTGAAGAGCAAGCTTTCGAAGTGACAACCCTGTTCCATAACTATGACTTCAGGTACACCATAGTGGGCAATCCAGGTATCGTATAACCTAACAGCTACTGTAGGAGCAGTCATCTCATAGAGAAAAACTGACCAAATGGCATTTGAAGGTATTCGAATAAACCAAAAGGGGTTATGACTGCTGTTTTTGGTATGTCCTGTTCAACCATTGAAATTTGATGGAATGCCCAGTTGATGTCAATTTTTTTGAACATTGTTTTGAAGTAAATGTTGAGAGTTTAGCACTTTTTTATCACTTTAATTTGATAAAATCCATTCATATGTATAGCAATGGTTTCAAAAGATGTTCTGATGCAAACCACAGTGAGTTTTCTGCATAATTTTATTGGTTGGATAAATCCATATGTACTAGTATAAAGTCAAAGGCTAAAGCCTAGCAGTTAGGACTTGGACGTGTATTTAAGAGATGCGTCTTCAAATCTCAGCTAGGCCAAGAAATTGTTTGAATTACATTAATGCTGAAAAGCCTCCTGGTGATTGACGTGTTACCCTAAAGGTTTTTGAACAGTACTTAGCAGAGGTAGAAGAATTTGCTTGGTATGCTATCTTAGATATGTTTTCAGAATATTTTCTATAATGTAAAATGCAAAAATATAATAAATATGAAAATCCAGCTTAGTTGAAAAATGCACAGTGATGCTACAGTAATATCATGTACTTGTCATATGTATGTAACACATTATGAAGAGCAAATAAAACCCTCTCCTTCATTGCATCAAGTAAAGATGAGATGAAAATGCTCGATGGCAAAACATTATTTATTTGAATCAAAACTGTATGGACATGAAAAATTTTTTTCTAAATTCTTCTATATCATTTCAAAAAATGACGATTTGAAAAACTTTTGGGAAGCTATTCTTGATAAGCAAGGTCTGGGTAGTACAAATATTCACTTTTTGGAGTTTTCCAGTATGTTGATACAGAACATGTTGAGTTTATTTACCCGCAACTGTGATGTAAGGGGGAAGAAAACAACATTCCCAGTTAGACACAATTAGAATGACACAATTACAGGTATAAGAAATGATTGGTGGCATTGAAAATTATTATTCCTTTTGTTCTTACAAGGAAAAGTTCCAAATGTTGATATCACTGAAAATATTCATAAATGTAGAAATTGTGTTATTCAGATCAGGTAATGCCAGCACAAAGAGGACATCTGAAGTGACTTGCTTATAACATATTTGCTGGTTGGGAAAATTTTCCTTCAAACAAAATTTTGAATAACAAAAAATAATGAGCAAATGCTAAGTTGATGATGCTACTTAAAATGAGGATTTTACATGGAAAGTAGAAGAAATGGCCATTTTGTCAAATGAAGCAAATTGATTTGCCTGTCAGTATAGTATGAAGAAGAAAGTCAAAGTGGTGAATAATTTAAGCTGGAATCAGAATATATCAGGGATTCAGAAATGGAAGCAGAAACCAAATTTTTTGGAAATGGAAACTATATTATTGGCGCTGGAAACTGAAGTAAATGGAAACACTATAATTCAAATATGGAAACTGAACTGTAAACAAGAAACCAATTTGTTTTATGATTAATAATGGAAATGTAATGAAAATCAAATGATGAATAGTTTCTATTTCTCATTTGATTAATTTTTGACCTTGAAGAAAAAATTTGAATAAATATTTGATGTTTCAGGAAAAATATCAAAAAATATTTTAAAAAAATTGATATATCAATATCTGAGCAGGATTCGGAAAATTTTGAATACTAGTCTTAACACTGCCACTTTGCTGCTGTTATGCAACAAATAAGTATGAAAGTTACATTTAACCAAGAAGTGTATGATTAAATTAACGACATAATGGTGATTGTGAGAAGTGGAGCAGTGCACATATATCTTTACGACTATTTTGCCTATTTTATTAGAATTGTACTGATAGTGAGAATGATTAATATGGACATAAGGTAAACTACCAATTTTGGATCACTACTTGTGGCTTAAAATTCTAAAAATTTATAATATGGTGTAATTTCTTCACTAGAAATGAGCAAAAGAAAGTGGAAAAAAAAACCAAAATGTTTAAGGAGCATTGTGGAAATGAACCTACGGGCTTTTGTCTAAAATCACAGTTTCTTATCATAGGAATCTCAGTTTTAGTAAAATTACCAAAAAATTTTGCATCATTATTAATTTTTAAATTTTGAAAAAACCTTCCCTCTTTCTTCTCAAAAATCCTAAGGGCTATTGAAGATAGAAAGTTGAAATTGATACTGTTAGAAAGAGGAGAAAATTTTTTCAAATCCCGAACTAAATTAATTTTAAAAAATTGTAAAATAATGGAAAAAAAGGGAGTGTTTTGTTCTTGTATTTTCTTTCATCATTAGCTCGCAATTACTTCGTTTTAGGTGAAAACTTAAGATAGAAATGAATTGGTCGATGAAAAATGAAGGGGACACCATTAGAAATTTTTTTCTGCGTTTCTTAGTTTTTGAAATAAAAAACAACTTTAAAAACGGCACATTTCTCATTAATTTGCAGTTTTTTAATGGCTTATTTCTGAAAAACTAATGGCGATAAAAATAGAAGTTTTTGTAGAGAATTTGAGAATATTTTATCTTCATTCCAATAGTATTATGGGGATGTTTCCTGCTTTGCCTCCCTCAGGACTCAGCCCTGCGTCGACAGATGGGTCGCAGACCAAAGTCCGCAACCCATACTAATTGTGCATTGCACGTTAAACAAATTACATCGTCTGTATGCACTCATACAGATGATGCGTTTCTGTGTTTACCACGAGGCGGTAAACTGAGACAAGTGAGTATGTAATATTTACATACTCACTGAAAGTATACGTGCTGCGGTCCGTATAAGGTACTGCTTCGCCTTTGAACAATTGTCCCAGTTAGGAAGTACGCTTAGTGTACGGTAAGGCATCTTAAACCGGCTGGCTACCGGTACTGAGAAATAATTTGGTCGCCCCGCACATAAACCACTGTCTCCCTCAAAGGTTCCAAGAACCCCGTTAAGGTAGCATCTACCTACACCAAGCAAGCCACAGTGGTGACCTCGACGTTGCTACAGTGGTTCAGGCGTGAAAACGCTTGACAAGTGAGAAATTGCTCTGCTGATAAGTGCAGCTTGGATGCAACTTTTTCATTGGCTAGAAATAGCTGAGGCGACTTAGGTGACTATTAGTCGACTATTGAGTGGGAAATTTACCCCCTATACCAAATAAACGTTGCCCATAACCGGATGGGTCAACAAAATCTCGGCAGAACACGCATAAAACATCTGCTAGATAGGAAATAATCCTAAAATAATTTCTGCTACAAATTCGGTCAAGCTGGATTTCCAAAAATTAAGAAATAGAAAAATAATATGAAAAATAATGCTAAAAAACGACGAAACTAAAATGCCTGGAACTTCAAATGAAAATCCAGAAGAAAAAGAACGTAGGTTAATGGTCGAGAAATAAGCTCAGATAGAAAAAGAGCTTTTCGATCAATATAAGAAAGAAATTGTAGCCAAGGCAATATTGGAGTACAACAAAAAGAAAGTTGAAGAAAATGCCAAAAATACACTCAAAAAACGGATCCAACTACCAGAGTTTCTCCCAAAAGACGTAGAAACCTGGTTTATACAACTGACTGGCTGTTTCCGACTCGAGGAGATTCCTCGAGAGCATAGATACAGGCAATTATGTGGAAACATGCCTGCACAAATTATAAAAGCTTGTCCTGACATCATGGAATGTCCTGACGAAGTAGAAGACTCATATAGTTGGTTCAAGGACAAAATAAGAACTGCATTTGGCATAACTGCTCGAGAGGAAATTTAAGAACTGATGAGAGGCATGTCCATCGGAGACGACAAGCCTACAGTATTTATGGCTAAACTTATGAAAAAAGGGGATAACCATGTATCACCCTTGGTAATAGCTGACCGATTTTGCCAGCAACTACCTACATCAGTTGTGCAATCACTTGGAGCTTTAAATCTTACAAATGCTACCAGTGACGAGGCATTAATAAATTTGGCCAAAGCTGCTGAACAAGCACTGGAATACACAGGTAAAACTGCAATCAGTGCCATCTTAGCAGAAAAATCCGAGATAGCGGAATTAAGAGCCGAAATTGCTGCATTAAAAATGGAAAATAAAAATAATAGTAACAGCAGCAGTGGAAATTGTAACAGCCGCTCAAAATACCGAAATTGGAAAGAACGAGACTCTAGATCTCGTGACCTCAGAAATAATAGCAGAAAAAACAGCCCTGACAGAACACCACCAAGGTCTAAATCTAGACCCAAATATAAAAATCCAAATTGGCGTGAAGACTATTGCTTCCACCATAACAAATGTGGAGAAAACGCCAGGACATGTAAAATAACCTGCCGATTCTACGCCGAAAGGATGATCAAAAACGAGCAAAAGAAAAAAGAATTGCTCTCTGAATTGGACAAGGTTAGAGACAATCAAAAATCTTCCAATATGTCAAACTAGAGAGAGGGGTTGTATCAGTGGCAACTAACCCCTCAGATAACTACTCTTGTCGCCTGTTCATACAGGACAGGTCAAAAAGGAGAGAATTTCTTGCTGACTCAGGCGCAGATATAAGCTTACTGCCAGCCAAAATTAAGCACAAGAATAATACCCCAAAATCCCAACTAAATGCAGTAGACAACCATAGTTTCTCTGCATATGGAATTAAAAAATGCAAAGTAAATATAGGTTTTAACAAACCAATGAAATGGACTTTCACCATAGCTGATGTCAAACACCCTATATTAGGAGCAGATTTCTTAGCCTATTATGGACTATTGATTGATCTTAAAAATAAACGATTAATAAATTCCACAACTGGTGAACACATAAAATGAAAAACAAAAAATTATCAGATAATAAATATAATTAATGCGTGAACACAATCAAATGATAAATTCGTCAATATATTGACAGATTTTCCTGGTATCACCGAACCAACTTTTAATCCAAACCCTACATACAAACATGACACAGTTTATATAATAGAAACTGTAGGACAACCCTGTGTAGCTAAAGCAAGATGCTTAGCTCCAGATAGATTAAAAGTGGCTAAGGATGCATTCGATAGAATGGTAAAAGAAGGAGTTTGTAGACCCTCAAATAGCTTATGGAGCTCACTCATTCATATCATCCCTAAGCCAGGTGGAAAATGGCGAGTAGTAGGTGACTACAGACACCTCAATGCCCAAACAAAACCAGATAGATATCCAGTTCCAAATATCATGGATTTTAATATAAACATGAAAGGAAAAGATGTATTTACCGAAATTGATATTAATTGGGCTTTTCACCAGATACCTATAACTTAAAACCATATTGAAAAAACGGCACTAATAACTCCATTCGGCCTCTTCGAATATCTTCGAATGCCATTTGGATTAAGAAATTCTGCACAGACATTCCAGCGATTCATAAATGGTGTATTGAGAGACATACCATATGCCTATGCATACATAGATGATATTTGCATATGCTCCAGTGGAGGCATTGAAGTGCACGAGAAGAAAGTGAGAGCCGTATTACAGCGTCTGCACGCTGCCGGTTTAACTATCAATCCCGGTAAATGCGAATATACAAAACCAAATATTGATTTTCTTGAGTACAACATTACTTCTGCTGGAATTGCCCCTCAAAAAGTCCGGGTTGAGCCAATAATAAACTTCCTAAACCAAAAACAGTCGCTGAATTAAGACAATTTTTAGGGATGACAAATTTCTATCGACGCTGCATAAAAAACGAAGCGGCCGAACAAGGCAAATTATTCGATTTGATTAAAACAAATAAAAAACGCGACAAAACTTCTGTCATATGGACAGAAGAAGCCAATTTGGCATTTGACAAAGTCAAAAATATGCTGGCTAACGCGACATTATTAGCTCACCCAGATGACAGTCTGCCATTATGCATAGCAATAGACGCATCAGACTTTGCAATTGGTGCAACATTGTACCAAATTGATAATGATCAAAACCAGCCTTTAGCATTTTTCACGAGGAAACTATCAAAGGCTGAGAAAAATTATAGTACATATGACAGGGAGCTATTGGCAAAAAATGCTGCAATCAGGCACTTTAGGCATAATGTAGAAGGTAGAACTTTTACTGTGTATACAGACCACCTACCTATCACACATGCATTCCAGCAGAGAGCAGAACATGCATCGCCAAGGCAAATGAGACATTTAGAATTCATAGACCAATTTACAACAGACATCAGGTATATAAAAGGGGAATTAAACACACCCGCTGATGCTCTGAGCCAAATAGAATCTGTCTCAGTGCCATCTCAGTTGCCCTACGTTGAAATTGCCATTGAACAGCTAGGGGATAAAGAATTATTAAAATTGATGTCTTCAGACAAATCAAGTCTACAACTGAGACAAAAAAGACTCCCTGGCACAAAAATCATGTTAACATGTGATGTGTCCCAAGGTCAAGAAAAACCCTACATTCCACAAAAATATAGGAAAATGCCGTTCGACAGTGTTCATAATTTATCACACACTGGACCTAGGAGTACGACTAAATTAATGATCTCGAGATTTGTATGGCCCAATATAAAAAAGATTGCAATAACTGGGCCCATGCTTGTCTAAATTGCCAGAAATCTAAAATTGGCAGACACACGAAATCGAAACTTGGGAAATTCAGACATACTGACAGATTTAAACACATTCACGTAGACTTAGTTGGTCCATTACCACCTTCTCGTGACTACAAGTATCTGTTAACCATTATAGACCGAGCTACTCGCTGGCCCAAAGCAATTCAACTTACGGAAATGTGAGCCCCAACAGTGGCTGCAGAAACATATTCAACGTGGATTGCTAGATATGGTGTGCCCCAAAGCATAACTACAAACCAAGGTCGACAATTTGAAAACCAAATATTCAACGAGCTAGTAAAGACCTAGGGTGCTAAACACTGGTCCACCATCACTTACCACCCACAATCTAACGGGAAAGTGGAAAGGTGGCATAGGGCTCTAAAAGCCTCAATTATGGCACACGACACTAAAAGATGGATTGATAGGCTACCAACCATCTTATTAGGCCTCCAATCAGCCTTACAAACAGATACTGGACACTCAGCTACCCAATTAGCACTCGGTGAGGAATTGTGCTTACCAGGGGACTTTTTCTATGAAACCAAAGAAATTAACCTCGAAACATTAGTACAAAATATAAAAGACGATGCAAGTCAATTTTTAAACCAAGCTGCAACTCATGGAAAACCTAAAACCTATGTCTCTAGACACTTAGTGACAACTACGCACGTGTTCTTACGAGAAGAAGGGATGAAAAAGGCTTTGCAGAAACCCTACACCAGTCCCTATAAAGT
The DNA here is from genome assembly GCA_011428145.1 of Ericerus pela. NCBI lineage: Eukaryota > Metazoa > Arthropoda > Insecta > Hemiptera > Coccidae > Ericerus > Ericerus pela. The sequence continues at coordinate 372,690 of WOFM01000001.1, read as the reverse complement.
AGTGGATAGAACAGAAAAAACATTCACCCTACTCATAGCCGATAAAGAGAAAAAAGTCTCAATAGATCGTGTCAAACCTGCATTCTTAATAGCAGATGATAAAATCAATGTCATAAAAAATTGCAAGGTAAATAAAATGGATACTGACATAAACATAGTCAAAAATCCACAAGAAATTGTCGAACAAAATACCGACACACAAAAGCTACAAACACAGCCAGAAATAGTGCAAGAAATGCATAGCGATGTACCCAAACCAAATGTGGAAAAAACGGCTGAAAAAACCAAATCCAAAAAAGTTGTCAAATTTGATGAAAATGTACAAAAATATTACTACGATCCTAAAACGCCTATAAAGCCTAATAAAAGAGGCAGGCCTAAAGGTAGTTACAAAAAATGAAACCAAATTCCGAGTCGTAGTTCAGAAAGGTTAGCTCAACACCTAAATAGCTAAACCAAAACATGATCACAAACACAAAATTCACTCATACGAAAACCACCAAATTCCCAAACCATAGAAAAATAAATGGTTATAAAAAAGCAAAATAAATTTATTCACCATCAACTCCTGCATCAAAACATAGCAGAAGGTTAAACAAAAATAAAAACATCAAAAAATGGTCATAAAAATCAAAAATAAATCTTTCGCCTCCAGGATTCAAACCTAGATGCAGAGAAGAAAAATGCGAAAATAAATCAGCTCGAAAATAAAACATCTATCGTGAAATTCAAAATAATTTCACGTGCGTTTTTATAAAAACAGAAATCAGCTGACAAACAATGAGAAACGGTGCAACTGCAATGACACACATCCTTATCTCAGAACATACCACAACGTACGTTGCAATAAGGATATCGCACCACTGTTCCTTATCACATTGACCTATATAAAAGAATAAAGTTCATTCACTCGAATACGTTGACCCACATAAAAGCACATGGTAATTTAAATCAACGAATTTTGTACGTATAATCTTCTACGTGGGAATTTCTTAATGGTGGGATAATACTAAATCTTTTATGCTGAGATGAATTATGTTAAACTCGACGACAAATTTGTACCAAATGAAACAGCCAAGAGCAATACACAAATCATTCGTTTGTCAATTACACTCCGAGCAACATCGCATTCTAATTTCATGTAATTTGTTCAATTCAAACACCTATTTCTATGCCAAAAAAATCGCTTTTGAAAATTTTCTCATTTTCCTATGTCTTAATTGACACCTAGCATCTCATTAAAAATGTCTTCCATCTCTGAACCTTTGCTCGACTATGAGGAAGCCCTCCTCGCAGAAGAGCAGGAACAGAACAATCGAGAGCATGACATCATGCTTTCCCAACTTTCTTCTTTGGCAAGCAATCTCGCTTTGAATTCCACCACGAGGCCAGAGGTCAGTTCAGTCATAGCTGAAATGACCCAACCTCTTCCTCGCTACCTTCCTATCAGCGAGACCTCGGGTGCTTCATGATCCATGATCACTCCCATGGATGTGGACCAATCTAGGAGCATTCAGCCTTCTTGCTCCAAAATCACAGTCCATAGACCAGACACCCCTATACAGCCTTTTGTCCAACAACGGAATTCCATTCGTAATACAAATTCCAGAAACTCCACTGAGGCGATTAGGCACAAAAATAAAAAGAGAGGAGCACGATCTCGTGCTAACTATAATCAGCGGAGGATCCTCAATTATAATACGGGGACTTTTACTGGCTATGCCTTAGGCCAAGCTCTCCTCGATATCCTCTTTGGAGGATTTAGGTCTTACAGAGGATATAATCCCACCGGATAATCTTCAGTCCAACATCCCCCCAACTTTTAAGGTATGACTGGACTTAGTCTTTTTGTACAAAAATACTAGGGGGGAGTGTCTGTGGGGATGTTTCCCTCTTTGCCTCCCTCAGGGCTCGGCCCTGCATCAACAGATGGGTTGCAGACCAAAGTCCGCAACCCACACTAATTGTGCATTGCACTTTAAACGAATTACATCGTCTGTATGTACTCATACAGACAATGCGTTTCTGTGTTTACTGTGAGGCGGTAAACTGAGGCAAGTGAGTATGTAATATTTACATACTCACTTACAGTATACGTGCTGTGGTCTGTATAAGGTACTGCCTCGCCTTTGGACGATTGCCCCAGTTATGAAGTACGCTTAGTGTATGGTAAGGCATCTTAAACCGGCTGGCTACTGGTACTGAGAAATAATTCGGTTTCCCCGCACGTAAACCACTGTCTCCCTCAAAGGTTCCATGAACCCCATGTAGGTAGCATCTACCTACAAGTATCAACGCCAGCTTTGTAGCTCAAATAATAGCTGAGATATCGTGATGTGAGTGAGAAGTAGGTAGCGCAACCTGACAAATTCTACATAGTTTTTTCTACCATATACCCATTTATAGGCGACATATCAGTTTACCTGGTTCATGGATTTTATCATACAGATTGGAAAAATATTTTTTTGAATGGAAATTGAAACTGAATAAAAAATGTTGGTAGAACCAGGAAACGTAAAGGATTACAGACATAACAGGTACATAATGGTACTGATAGTATCACTTTACATGTTTCGACTGACTCAAATTTTCATATTTATGATTTTAAATAGTTTTGCATTTCACAATAAAGAGAATATTTTAAAAACAAATTATCTGTATGTTGTTGGTATCCAAAATAGCATACAAAGAAAATTTTTCTACCTCTGCCTGATAATATTTCAAAATCAACCAGGTTACTATATATCCGATCAAGCTGATAAAAAAGGTAATGTAAAAAAGTGACAAGTTTTCAATCTATGTATACATAATACATATACATATATATATATAATTTATCTATATAAAAACCAAAGCTCCACTGGAGCTTGTATGGAATAATTTTTTTTTTATAATAATAATTTATACGTAACAGAACAAAAAAAAAAAATTCCAAAAAATCGAAACATTTCTCTATGAAACTAATTGATCTCATTTTTTACTTCACTTTCTTTGCAGGTGTTAAACGTCAAAAGCATGAAGCAGCAATGAGTAGAAAAGCATTAAAATAAACAAGTGCATCGAAAAACCATTTTTTTCCTCCAAGAATAATATATTATTTTAAATCATTCGAGAAAGTGAAAAAAATAACGAATAAAACTTGAGAAATCTCATTTATTTTTTAAAAAAATGCTTAGGCCACCAAATGGTGAGATAATAATGAAATCAACGTTTTCTCAGGAGATCAAATAAGATCATCTGCTGTTTATCTGGTGACAGGATTCGGCGTTACTCGAGTAAAATTTTACACCAAAATTAATCAGAGTAATAATCAATTTTTTACTAGCATCGCACATGAGTCACTCAAAAGTCAAGAGTCAAATTCGGAAACTAATCCTCACTAATTAGTCAGATTAATCATGAAGCATTTATTTATAGTTCAAGATAAATTATTAATCATTATTCACCCGAAATCAATGTTACTCTCAATTACATGTTAAATATTATCATGCAGTGTGAATAAAAACGGCAAATAAATTACATTATGAAGAGGTTTTTCAAAGGCGTACATCTAATAAATTTCAATTGGGTATACAACAAACCAACTGACAAGACTGCAATGATTAGTGCATATCAGCACCATATAGTTTCAAGAACTGTTTCTTTCAGTTGAAAAAACATATTAGTTTGTTTGTAGTTTTTTCAAGATTTATCAGGTTTTTTTATTGACGTTATATCAGTTACTGGCACAGGTCTTAATAAAATTTCACTTTGTGGGTAATGATAAGAGAATAAAATTGAGTTTCAATTAACTCTCAGTAATAAAGAATACAAATTAAATACTTATCTTGCTTTAATAGACTTTTAAAACATATTTGATTCCATAAAACATTTTTTTAAGACTTCATATTTGAACCAAGAATTCATCTACCAGCAACTATTGATAAATTTCAGACGAGTCGTGACGTCACACGTGATTTCTATTATTTTATAAAGGTGATTCTCAAACTTTTTTTTTTCAGGCACATGTAGATCACATACATAACCATTAACATACCTCCTTCGACATTTTTTCAGCCTTAAAGACTTTTTGCTCACTTCTCCCCCTTGCACACACAAAATTCAGTGTTATAAGTGCTTGAACCGAGTTATTGCACACCTCAAAAAACTAAAACTACAAAAATTTGTATTTTTAACGTACATACTTTATTTAAACCTTAATATTACTGTTTATATACACGCATAAAAAATATTATACACTGTTTGTGTTACATTGTTCAATTTTAATGTACAGGGTGTTCGGCAAGGTTCCAAAAAATGGTTGTCCTATATCTTGCACCAATTTCTCTTTTTCACGATAAAAAAAAAGTATCTGGAGTTTATAGTCAAGAACTCTCCTACCAAATTTCAACTTTCTAACTCAATGGAAAGTACGTAAAAACGGCAGCAATGGAGATTCGGAAGTCTGAGGATTTTGTATATATAATAGATATTATTTAAAGGGATGAGTAATGATTATCACTCATCATTCATTAACTGGAATGACAATTGACTAACGTCCTTCAATCATATTATAGATACCTAGCAGCTGTATCTCACCAACGTTAATCGAATATGTCATCATTTCAGAATCTTAAAGTGGTGATAAGATACCTGCACATGAGCCGCAGGTTTTTTCATCTGTTAGTTTCAACGAGCCAATGAATTATTACTAGAGGCACAATGCGCTACGTTTTACACGAGGTTCAGTGAGGCCAACTACCTTCACTCCATTGAACTTATACGTCCCATTTAAAATACCTAGGGAATTCAGGTTTTTACCTGAATTTCGGGCCATAATTCTCTTACTTAATGAGATAGCCACTTTTTCGAAATAAATGAAATTTTAGAGAAAGTTTCAAGAAATAAAACGAGCTCAAGAACAAGAAGCTTAAGCCCTTAGAAGCCAAAAAAATTTAAAAAGAAGATGAAACCGTGCATCAAATTGGCTTAATTTAATGTTAGCAATACAATTTACCCTAGAGAGAACTAATTATAACCACTCATTTTCAAGAATTCACTGTTTTTAAGCTTTATCATCAGTTGTCTTTAGGGTTAAGTTTGCTGATAACATTAAATTATGCCAATTTGATATACAACTCCATCTTCTTCCTCAATTTTATTAATTTCTAAGGGCTCAAACTTCTTATTCTTGAGCTCATTTTGTTCCTTACACATTCTCTAAAATTTCATTTATTTCAAAAAACAAGCTATCTCATTGAATAAGAGAATTATGGCCAAAAATTTTCGTAAAAACACATATTCCTTATGTATTTTAAATGGGACGTCTAGGTTTAATGGAATGGGGATAGCAACCTCACTGAAAACGAGCAAATTATGCCTCTAGTATTAATTCATAAGCCCGTTGGTTGGTTCTGTGAATCAGAAGATTGCTCAGAATTTTGAAAATAGACGTAAAAATATTTACAGCCCATGGGCAGATACCTCTCACCATTTCAATGATCACACAGATTTTCGTATTCACCATACGCCTAAATGATCTAAATAAACGCCTAACACTACCAGGTGATACTGATAACATTGATTGATTACAAATAAAACTCACCATTCCATGTCTCACATGTTATTGGTCCTGCTCCTAAATAATTCAGTTTCTTCGAAGATGTACTGTTTCAATGTTTCTTTGGGCAAATCATCCAATTCCATCGAAAATCGAAAAGGTTCTTCAGCAACAGGCTTAATGCAGAAAAATTTGTAATTTGAGCGGCCAATATGCAATAGAATGAAAATATATTTCGAACAAGGTAATCTACCTCATCTGCAGGGTCGTAATACTGCATTAAATATGGATGAGCCAGAGCATCTTCTACAATAATTCGTTTATGCGGATTAAAGGTCAACATTTTATCCAGCAAAT